>CAUYLG010011109.1:0-12338 GCA_963573385.1 Cacajao melanocephalus | reverse complement strand
ACTTCATGCATTCTTAACCTGTCTTCTTCTCATTCCTTTGTCACCACCAAACTCAAGTACCCACCAGTGGCATGTGGGGTCTTCTTACTGTTGTTTAACTCCATGCAATGTTTCTTTGTAATGTGATGGAAATTACTGTATGGTAAACCATGCTGCAGATTGACTTCAAGATATCTATGCTGTGTTATTAGAAAACTAAAGTCTAGTTTACCCATCACATTTTTTGACAGAGTCATCCTGAATGTTGAAGACCTATTATAATATATTCTTCCCAACTATAATTCTTTAGGTAGACTATCATTGTTCCAACCTGAAGTGAATGGTTTCTTTATAGAATTATCTCCCATATTCAGCAATTGCCAACTGATCACCAAATGCCATGTTTTACATGGTAAAAGCCATCTGTTCAAATAGTAACAATAAAACAAAAAACTACCTGATCTAGGTAAACAGGGCATCTTCATCACAAGAACATCATCTATTTTCAGCATCATTTCAATTCTTTAGTTTACTGGATAAACACCATGTCTAATCTTATGTATAATCTGAATTTTGGAATTCTGATAATTTAAATACTTTTTTATAGAATATGAGAGTATTACATAAAATAAGGATAAGTGGTTTCATGTTATATGTACACATACATATGTATATCAAAATATAAAAATATTTAATTGATGTACCTTAAAAATACTCACAAGCAACACACATTAACTTATTGGAAGTAAGATCAAGTCTGTTTACTCACCAGTGTAATACCAGTAACTAGACCTGGCACTAACAGTGTTCAAAAATTTTTTTCTTCAGGTTTGATATATAATTGATATCTCATACAATATACTCTTTTTAAGTATACAGTTAAATACATTTTAGCAAATACATATGGTCACATAACCACCACAACCACCAAGACAGAGTATTTCCATCACCTCAAAAAGTTCCCCTGTGCTCTTTGTTAGGTCCCTACCCCCTAACCATGCCCTAGACAACCACTTTGATTTCTGTCCCTAAAGTTCTGCCATTTCCAGAGTATCAAATACGTGGAAATATAGATCATGTAGGTTTTTTAGCCTGGCTTCGTTCACTTAGCAACAACGTTATTATTCTATTAGTAGTTCATTGCTTTTTATTGCAAAGTAGTATTCTATTACATGGATATACCATAATTTGTTTATCCAGCCACCATTTGACAAATATTTGAATTATTTCCAGATTTTGGTAATGATCAATAAAAGTGCTCTAAAAATTTGCATGCAGGTTTTTTTGTGAACACATGTCTATATTTCTCTTGGGTAAATATCTAGGAAGAGAAATACTGGATCATATGCAATGATTATTTTTGAATAAATGAATAATGTCCCAATATTTCACATGAGCCAAATATACTGCCATGTCAGTAATAATCTTTTCTTTTGTTTCTAAACCCTGTAAGGCTGTGCAGCTCTTACAACCCACTTCTTAATCTCAGAATACCGGGAGGTGGGAGACCCATAGTTGTTTTAATATTTTAAAAGCCAAAAATAATTTTAGTCCATTCTTAAAGTTTCTTTGTCAATAAAACTTCCCCGAAACTAATGAGTTTCTTCCCTAATTTCAGTCAGTTCTACATGCCATTACATCACCTACAATTCTTTCTAAGACTGATTCTTTATTTATTTCTTCACCTGACCTCTCTTTCTCGATTTAAAAATGGGTTACTTTTACACTGTCAAGCTTCTAAGGAGAGACTATAACTTTAGTTAGGTCTTTGCCTTGAGCCATTTTATCCAAATGAAAAGTCTCACCATGTGCCTTTTAATCTGATCCTTTCCCTGAGGAGCCTTAATCCATTGAAAAATGTTATCAATAGTCATGAAGTCCACATGTTTGGTCTGATATTTGCCTCAAGGCTGAATTTTGATAGGTTTCTGTTCCTGAAACATTTCCTCAATTTTACATTGTAATTCTTGAGGTCTAAAACCAGCTTACTTCACAACTCCACAATTACAAGGGTAATCAAGAGTGTGCTACTGTCATGACAGCTATATAGATCAATGGAACACATATCAAAGTCCAAAAATAAAAACCCTATGTCTACAGTCAACTGATTTTTGACAAGAGGGCTAAGAACATTCAATGGGGAAAGAATAATCTTCTCAATAAATAATGCTGAACAAATGGCCATCCATGTATAAAAGAATGGAGGTTGACTCTTATACCACAAACAAAAACTAACTCAAAATGGATCAAAGAACCTGAATGTAAGAGTTAAAACCATAAAGCTCTTCAAAGAAATCATGGTTGTAAATCTTTGTGCCTCCGAATTAGATAATCAGGTATTCCCTTTTATTTCTGCTTGCAAATCAGCCAATTCTTTCCCAAATTTGTCTCTTTAACAGTACATACTGCTAATATTCTGTGTTCCATCCTATTTTCCCAGAGAACAAGTTCATTAGACTGTTGTGCCTCCCCAATTGCCACAGATGATAGTTTTACTAAATTCATTGCCACTATGTAACATTAATCCTCTATCTTTTCAGCCTCGAATATCAGTTCCCTTGCTGGCTCTTCCCTAACTGCTAAAGTAATGCCACACCTCTGAGTTTTTGTTTTGCAGCATTCCAATCCTAATACCGATTTCAACATTAGCAAAGACAAGCAGGATAGTAACCTAAAAATTCGAGTGGCTTCGCTGATTCAATGTAGCAGTAGAGAGGGAAAAGAGCCATTTTTTCAACATGTTCCACACATGGTCACCCAGAGACCAGGCTAGAAGAATTTACCAATTGGAATTCTACTCATCTTCATGGCATGGAAAGTCAGCTGGATGTTCACACATCAATTCTTGTGTATTTTGGCTTGGAAGAGATTAACTAAATTTCTGTTCATAGCCCACTGACAACTGTAAGAGACTTGGAATGTTTGGTGATCATGACTGCCTCTGTTACAATATGATTTCATAGTTTTAATGACATAGGTTCTATACTTTTCCTGTTTTCTCTCCAAAGTTTTTGAAATGAAGACAAGAATATACATTTCAAAATAATATTTTGAAAATTACATGAGATAAAGTAGGTAAAGGGCTTGTGCTGTGTCTGATTGGTACAAGTGCCCTATAATACATTATTCTTCAAATGATAGATTTTCAATGTTGCATGCAAAAAGATCTTACACAGTAAAAGATCCAAGTACATCATTAAAAAAAAATGGTGCTTGAGAATTTAAGTTACTTACCTTAAACTGTAATCATCTTTGTTGTGACATGATTTCATTTGTGTTGAAATAGGTCTAGATCGTACTTCATGTCGAGCTCTCTTAAATGAGTAAAGATAGGTCATATATCATATAGATAAAAAACAAGCCACTAAGATATATTCAAGTACCTCTCTGAACATTCATCATTTCAGAATTGTCCAAGGTTTCCATAATGTAAAGGCACAGAATTCTACATGCTATAGTATGAAGGTAAAGTCTATAATACTAGTTGTACCTTTCATTTGTTCTGGGTTAAAAAATTCCATCCTATGGGGAAAAATGTAAGAATATTGAGGCCTTTATGTAATATTTCTAACTCTGGCTTCCCCATCTCTTTAGGGTCTTCCATCTTACACAGCACACAGTGGAAATTAGGAGGCACAAGAAATGAAAAAAATAAATAAATTTACTTAATGGTTAGAAAAACTTATACTGGGAAAAACTTCAATATTGAGAAGACTGTGAAGATGCTAAAAATGACGTATCAGTAGTAAAACCTTTGGGCAAAGACACATCAAGAAATGAAAGTGAGGCAAGATGGTGAAATAGAAGCCTACACTATTCATACCCTCTGCAGGAACACCAGATTTTAACAACCACCTGAACATAAAAATACCATTACAAGAACTGAAAATCAGGTGAACAATCACAGTACCTGGATTTAACTTTATATCATCAAAAGAGACACTGAAGAAGGTTGGACAGATAGTCTTAAATCACTGACACCACCCCTCTGTGACTCCCTCCTGCAGTGCCTGTGCAGCCCAAAGAGTCTGTGCACGTAGGGGAGGGAGAGCGCACAGTGACTGGGGGACTGTACAATGTTGTCTTATCAGAGTGGAGAGCAAAGTTGTATGGGGCTAACCCAGCACGTATGCATGGAGGAAGCATTTGGACCAGCTATAGCCAGAGGAAAAACTGCTCATCCCATGGGTCAGAACTCAAGTTTCTCAGCAAGTCTCACCACCACAGGGCAAAGTACTCTGGGGTCCTAGGTAAACTTGAAGGGCAGTCAAGGATACAGGGATTCCAATTTCTAGTCAACTCCTAGTGCTGGGCTCGGCTCAGAGCCAGAGGACTAGGGTGGGACCTAGAGAGACACCAACTGTAGTAAGGAGACATCAACTGGGGCACTAAAGGATTGCTTACACCACAGCTTCCCTAACACTAGGAAGTGCAGTTTGCAGCAACAAAAGTATCTTCTTCCTTCTGTTTAAGGAGAGGAGAGCAAAGAATAAAGAGGATGTTGTCTTGCATCTTAGATACCACCTCAGCCATGGAAGGCAGCTAATAGGGTGCCAGGTAGAGTCATGAGGCCACTATTACAAGCCCTAGCTCCTGAATGACATATCTAAACATACCCTGGGCCAAGAGGGAACCTGCTGCCTTGAAGGGAAGGACCCAGTTCTGACAGCATTCATCACTTGTGGACCAAAGAGACCTTGGGCCAAAAATAACAGCAGCAATGCCAAGGTATTAATAGCATTCCATGGGCCTTGGACTGAGACATACTGACTTCTGGCATGACTCAGCACATTCCCAGTTGCAGTGATTACGGAAAAGTAAAGGGGCCTCTGTCATTGCACCTTACGACGTAACAGCACAGTCACAGCACAGAACACCAAGTGGGCTCTTGTGGTCCTGTGACCCCTGTTTCCATGATTTGACACTTAGACAGCATTTCCAGACTTGTCCAGGGTGAGAGGGGAGCCCACTGCCCTGAAGGGTGAGTCCCAGGCCTGGCAGCATTCACCATAACCTGACTGAAAAGCCCTTGGGCTTTAAGTGAACCCTAGCAGTGGCCTGGCAAAACCCTGCTGTGGACTGGTGGTGGATGTGATGACAAGAGGCTCCTCTGCCTGTGGAAAGGGAAGGGAAGAGCAGGAAGGACTTTATGTTGTAGTCTGAGTGCCAGCTTAGCCACAAAACACTAGAACACCAGATACATTTCTAAGATTTTTAACTTCAATCTCTGACTCCTAGACAGTGTCTCTGGACCCACCCAGGGCCTGGCAGAAGGACACAAACCTGGCTTGCCTCATCACCTGCTGATTGTAGAGTTCAAGGGCCTTGAGTGAACACAGGTGGTAGCCAGGTAGTGTTTACAATGGGTTGTGGGCAAGATACAGTGCTGTTCTGGCTTCAAGTGTGACCCAGCACAATCCCAGTGGTGCTGTCCAGGGACCGCTTGCATTGCCATACCCCTAGTTTGAGGCAGCTCAGCACAAAGAGAAGGAGATTCCATTTGTTTGGGAGAAAGTAAAGGAAGGGAACAAGAGTCTCTGCCTGGTAACCCAGAGTATTCTTCTGGATCTTATCCAAGACCACCAAGACCTCTATGAGTCTCCAAGAACCCTAGTGATATTGGGCAGGGGGCCTAAGTCCCTTCAAATAAATGGAAAGTCTTCTCAAGAAAGATGGGTACAAATAAGCCAAGAATGTGAAGACTACAATACCTAGTTCTTCAATGCCTAGACACTGACAAACATTGGCAAGCATTGTGATTATCCAGGAAAACATGACTTTGCCAAATGACCTAAATAAAACACCAGTGACCAATCCTGGAAAAACAGAGATGTGACCTTTCAGACAGTGAATCCAAAATACCTGCTTTGAGAAAACTCAAAGAAACTCAAATAACAGAGAAGAAATTCACATTTCTATCAGATAAATTTAACAAAGAGATTGAAGTGATTATAAAAAATCAAGCAGAAATTCTGGAGTTAAAAATGCAACTGACATACTGAAGACTGCATCAGATTCTCTTAACAGCAGAACTGATCAAGCAGAAGAATTAGTAGTCTTGAAGACATGCTATTTGAAAATACAGTCAGAGGAGACAAAAGAAAAAAGAATAAAGCATGCCTCCAAGATCTAGAAAACAGGCTCAAGAGGGCAAATGTAAGCATGATTGACCTCAAAGAAGAGGCAGAAAGAGAGACAGAGGTAGAAAGTTTATTTGAAGGGATAATATCAGAGAACTTCCCAAACCAAGAGAAAGGCATCAGTGTTCAAATACAAGAAGATTACAGAACACCAAGCAGATTTAACCCAAAAAAGATGACCTCAAGACATTTAATAACCAAACTCCCAAAGGTCAAGGATAAAGAAATGATCCTAAAAACAGCAAGAGATAAGAAACAACACACAAAGAAGCTCCAATACATCAAGCAGCAGACTCCTCAGTGGAAACCTTACAGACCAGGAGACAGTGGCAGGATGTTTTTAAAGTGCTAAAGGAAAAAAAAAATCATTTACCTTAGAATAGTATATCCAGCAAAAATAGCCTTTAAACATGAAAGAGAACAACAGAACATTCCAGAAAAACAAAAGCTGAGGCATTCCATCAACACTAGACCTGTCCTACAAGAAATGCTAAAGGTAATTCCTTAATCTAACAGAAAAGGACGTTAATGAGTAAGAAGAAATCATCTGAAGGTACAAAACTCACTGGTAATAGTAAACACATAGAAAAATACAGAATATTATAACACTGTAATTGTGTATAAACTACTCTCAAGTAGAAAGACTAAATGATGAACCAATTACTAATAATAACTACAACTTTTTAAGACATAGTACAATAAGATAAATAGGAACAACAAGTTAACAACTAGGGAGATAAAAGTAAAGTGTAGAGTTTTCATGAGTTTTCTTTTTGCATGTTTGTTTATGTAATCAGTGTCAACTTGTCATCACTTTAGGGCAATGGGTTATAAGATAGCATTTGCAAGTCTCACAGTAACCTCAAGTCAAAAAACATACAATGACCACACAAAAAATAAAAATCAAGAAATTAAATTATACCACAAGAAAAAAATCACTTTCAATAAAAAGAAGACAGGAAGGGATACTACAAGACAACCAGAAAACAAATAATGAAATGGCAGGATTAAGTCCCTTATCAGTAATAACATTGAATGTAAGTGAACTAAACTCTTCAATCAAAAGACAGACTGATTGAATGGGTGATAAAACAGGATCCCATAATCTGTTGTTTACAAGAAACATACTTCACCTATAAAGATATACATAGACTGAAAATAAAAGGGTAGAAAAAGATATTCTACACCAATGGAAGCAACAACAAAAAAAAGGCAGGTGAACCTATACTTACACAAAATAGATTTCAAAACAAAAACTGTAATAAGAGACCAAGAAGGTCACTATATAATGCTAGAAGGGTCTACCCAACAACAGGATATAATCACTGTAAATATATATGGACACAACACTGGAGCACCCAGATACATAAAGCAAATATTATTTGAGCTACAGAGAGAGACAGACCACAATACAATAATAGCTGGAGACCTCAGCACCCACTTTTAGCACTGAACAGCTCTCCCAGAAAGAAACTCAACAACCATCAGACTTAATCTGCACTATAGAACAAATGGACCCAACAGACATTAAGAACATTTCATCCAAAGACTACAGAACACACATTATTCTTCTCAGCATATACATCCTTCTCAAGAATAGGCCATATGTTAGGTCACAAAACAAGTTGTAAAATATTTTTAAAACTGAAACAATATCAAGCATCTTCTCTGACCACATGGAACAGAACTAGAATAAGAACAACTTTGGAAACTATACAAAGACATAGAAAATAGGCAATATGCTCCTAAACGACCAGTGGGTCAATGAAGAAATTAAGAAGGAAATTTAGAAATTTCTTGAAACAAATGATAATGGAAACACAACATACCAAGATCTATGAGATAGACTGAAAGCAGTACTAAGAGGGAAATATGCAGCTGTAAGTGCCTATAACAAAAAAGAATAAAAATTTCAAATAAATGACTTAGCAATGCATCTTTTCTTTTTTTTTTTTTTTTCAGAGATTCACTCTGTTGCCCAAGCTGTAGTGTAGTGGCACAATCATGGCTCACTACAGCCTGGACCTCCCTGGGCTCAACAATCCTCCCTCCTTAGCCCCCCAAGTAGTTGGGACTATAGGCATGCACCACCACATCTGATTACTTTGTATTTTTTGTAGAGATGGACTTTCACCATGTTGCCCAGGCTGGTCTCAAACTTCTGGGCTCAAGTAATCCACTTGCCTTGGCCTCCCAAAGTGCTGGGATTACAGGTATTAGCCATCACATCCAGCCAGCAATGTATCTTAAAGAACCAGAAAAGCAAGAACAAACCAAATCCAAAATTAGCAGGAGAAAAGATGAAGATCAGAGTAAAAATAAATGAATTTGAAATGAAGAAAAGATCAATGAAACAAAAAGTTTTTTTTTAAGATAAGCAAAATTAGCAGAGCAACAAAGAAGGGAGATGACCCAAATAAATACAATTAGAGATTAAAAATGAGGCATTACAACTAACACCGTGGAAATTCAAAGGCTTGTTAGTGGCTATTGTGAGCAACTATATGTCAAAAAATTGGAAAATCTAGAGGAAACCGATAAATTCCTAGACACACACATACAACCAAGACTGAACCATGAAGGAATCCAAAACCTAAACAGAACAATAACAAGTAACAAGATAAGCCCAATAAAAAAAAATTTCCCAGTGAAGAAAAGCCCAGGACCTGATGACAGCACTGCTGAATTCTATCCAACATTTAGAGAACTAATACCAATCCTACTCAAACTATTTTGAAAATTAGAGGAGGAAGGAGTACTTCCAAACTCATTTTATGAGGCTAGTATTACCCTGATACAAAACCAGACAAAGACACATCAAAAAAAAGAAAACTACAGGTTAACATCTCTAATGAATGTTGATGCAAAAATCCTCAAAAAATACTAGGAAACCAAATTCAATAATACTTTAAAAATATCATTTGCCCTGATCACATGGGATTTACCCCAGGGATGCAAAGCTAGTTCAACATACACAAATTAATCAATGTGATACATCATATCAACAGAATGAAGGACAAGAACTGTATGATCATTTCAACTGATCCTGGAAAACCATTAGATAAAATTCAACAACCCTTCATGGTAAACACACTTAAAAAACTAGGTATGAAAGGAACAGACCTCAATATAATAGCCATATATGACAGACCCACAGCTAGTGTCATACCAAATGGGAAAAACTGAATGCCTTTCCCTTAAGAACTGGCCCACTTTCACCACTGTTATTCAACATAGTACTGAAAGTCCTAACTAGAGCAGTCAGACAAGACAAAGAAATAAAGGGCATACAAATCAGAAGGAAGAAGTCAAATTATCCTTGTTTGCAGATGGTATGCTCTTATATTAGGAAAAAGCTAAAGACTCCATCAAAAACGATCACAGTAAAACTAAAAAAAAAAATAAATAAATAAACACAGTAAAATTGCATGATACAAGATCAACATACAAAAATCAGTAGCGTTTTTATATGCCAACAGTCAACAATCTAAAAAAAAAATAAAAATGTAATCCCACAAATAAAAAACAGCCACAAATAAAATTAAATACCTAGGAGTTAACATAACCAAAGCAGTAAAAGATCTATACAACAAAAACCATAAAACATCAATGCAAGAAATTGAAGAGGACACAAAAAAATAAAAAGATATTCCATGTTCATGGATTAGAAAAATCAATATTGTTAAAATGTCCATACTACCCAAGGCAATCTACAGACTCAGTGCAACCCCTTTCAAAATATCAATTGCATTTTCACATAAATAGAAAAAACAATCCTAAAATTTATATGAAACTACAAAAGACCCAGAACAGCCAAAGCTATCCTAAGCAAAAGGAGCAAAACTGGAGAAATCACATTATCTGACTTCAAACGATATTATGGAGCTATAGCAACCAAAACATCACAGTACTGGCACAAAAACAGACACACAGACCAGTAGAACAGAATAGAGAAAAATCCAGAAACAAATCCATACACCTACAGTGAACTCATTTTTGACAATGTTGCGAAGAACACACACTGGATAAAGGATAGTCTCTTCAATAAATGGTGCTAGGAAAACTGAATATCCACATGCAGAAGAGCGAGACTAGACCCCTTCCTCTTCCCATATACAAATATCAAATCAGAATGGATTAAAGACTTAAATCTAAGACCTCAAAACTATGAAATTACTAAAGAAAACATTGGGGAAACTCAGGACATTGGAGTAGACAATGATTTCTTGAATAATATGCCACAGGCACAGGCAACCAAAGCAAAAATGGGCAAATGGGATCGTATCAATTTAAAAAGCTCCTGCAGTGAAGGAAACAATTAATAAAGTGAAGAGACAACCCACAGAATGGGAGAAAATATTTGCAAACTACCCATCAACAAGGGATTACAAGGCAGAAAATACACAGAGCTCAAACAACTCTATAGGGAAAAAATCTAATAACCCAATTTAAAAATGGGCAAAAGATCTGAATAGACGTTTCTCAAAAAATAAATAAATAATAAAAATGGCAAACAGGCATAAAAAAAGGTGTTCAACATCATTGATCATCAGAGAAATGCAAATCAAAACTACAATATCATCTCACCTCTGATAACATGGCTTATATCCAAAAGACAGGCAATAACAAACGCTGGTCAGGATATGGAAAAAGGGAATCCTGGTACACTGTTGGTGGGAAGGTAAATTAGTACAACCACAAAGGAAACAGTTTGGAGGTTCCTCAAAAAATTAAAGTTATCATATGATCCAGCAATCCCACTGCTAGGTATATGCCCAAAAGAAGGGAATGTGCACTTCCATGTTTGTTGCAGCACTATTCGTAACAGCCAAGATCTCGAAGCAACCAAAGTGTCCATGAACAAATGAATAAATAAAATGTGGTACACATACACAATACAGTACTATTCAGCCATAAAAGATAATGAGGTCCTGTCACTTGCAACAACATGGATGTAACCAGAGGTCATTGAGTGAAATAAGCCAGGCACAGAAAGACAAACTTCACATGTTCTCACTTATTTGAGGGATCTGAAAATCAAAACAACTTAACATATGGAGATAGAGAGTTAAGCATGGTTACCAGAGATTGGGAAGGATAGCGGGGGATGCAGAGGAGGAAGATAAGGATGGTTAATGGGTACAAAAAAATACAGTTAGAAAGAATGAATAATATCTAGTATTTGATAGCACACAGGCTTATTATAGTCAAAATAATTGTACATTTTTAAATACTAAAAGAGTATAATTGGATTGTAACACAAACGATAAATATTTGAGGGGATGGATACCCCATTTTCCATGATGTGATTATTACGCAATGCATACCTGCATCAAAATATCTCATTTACTGCATAGATATACACACTTACTATGTAACTACAAACATTAAAATTTTAAAAAGAGAGTAAACAAAAATTAAATATGAGAAACCTTATATTGTTCACTTCTGCAGGGGTGGAAATCCACTCCCCAACCCCTTTCCTAGCTTGTCTCAGTTTTCTATTATGTTTTTTATTTGTAGGGGGAAATTCTTTTTAGGGGGCTCTCTAAGCAGAAAATGTAATGAATCTGTCATTCTACTATAATGTGGGGTTCTTTTGTACAAGTATTTTCCTGCTTTTCAGACACTGTCAAAAACTAAATGATGAAATAAAGATATTTTTAGTAAAACATGTAATTATAAATCTAACTAGCAAATCTGTAACCATTATCAAAATATATTACTTGAAATGTTATGTATGATACATTTCTTATTCCTCAATAATCATTGATTTGTATAAGGCATTAAGATAAAATATTGCCTAGGTTTCCTTCCCTGGTTCCATCAACTCCATTTTGGGGCCTAGTGAGGACAGAAAGTAGAATTAAAATTAGGTAAGAACTGCTAAAAGCTTGAAAGCAGACTCCTTACTCCTCTAAGGAGAGTTACTCTATCCTATCAATTAATAATGAGAATTTAGATGACTGGTGCCTCTAAATGGAAAATACTTTTTCAGTAGCTTTCAGAAATGTGCGCTTACTAAAAACGTATACATATACATGTACCTATACTTATGCATATATATTCATGCTCAGTTTGTAATAATTCATTGAACTGAACACTCATGCTTTGGCTAATTTTTTGTATATATATATTAAATTAAAAAGTTAAAACACAAGCATTTATATGGAATTATTAATAACTGTATATTTACTTACTATTATTTCCTTAGCTTGT
>CAUYLG010011108.1:0-77115 GCA_963573385.1 Cacajao melanocephalus | reverse complement strand
TTACACCTATTTTAAAAGTGACCACATAATTGGAAGTAAATCACTCCTCAGCAATTGCATAGCATTTCACAGGTTTAAATAAAACATTGGTTGGCTGCTTGTTTGTTATTTTCATCCCTTATTCCTTCCTGTCTCCATTGTTAAGCACAATTAGGGGCATAAAAGAGGTTTTTAATACCCATTTTTAGACTGCATTCTAGCCTGGGCAATAGAACAAGAATCCCGTTCTCTCTCCCTCTTTCTCTTCCTCTTTCTTTCTCTCTTACATTCTTTTTCTTTCTTTCTTTCACTCTTTCTTTATTTCTTCTTTTCTCTCTCTTTCTTTGAAAAAAATAAAAAATAAAAATAAAAATAAAATTCACAGTAAAAATTTAAGGACCATACAAATAAATCAGTGATATTACTATTAGACAGCAGATGCATCAGTATAGGCATTATTTAATAGCTGAGGTTTAAAAAGAACACTCACCATAAACCACAACATAAACAAAGCCTGAAATTCGTTATAAACAATGCACTTCAATATAAAGACACTAATAATGCTTTTTTCCATATATGAAGATAACATTGCTGACTGACCATCAGTAAAGCTTATGTTTAGAAGTTTCAGGCTATTAAAATGACAACCAAAAATATAACTATGTACCAAAAATTACAAACATGTATAGAGAAGCACATATACATATTACAGCTTATCAGACAGCTATTTATCAGTCTACACCTGGCTGTTTTATGAGAGGTCTCATTATATCTTTTTAAAAGGTATTAGGTACTAACTCGTCAGAAACAATAGCTTAAATATACTAACGTTTTTCAAATATTTTCATGCTTTTAAACTTCTGAGAAAAGAAAATCTGAGCAAATAAAAAGCAAGGATATTATAAAACTTGTCTACTCTGATCTTACCTGAAAAAGTCCTCTCGCATCTTCCAGCCTTCCACAGTTTAATAGTCTTGTCGGCTGATCCAGTCAACATTAAGCCCTGTTCAGGTAAGATCTTTACCGCCCACACTGCAGCTGTATGACCCTGTGAGTAAAATGGGTATCAATTTAAGTTGCCACAGAATAATTAAATTTAATTATTCTTTAGAATATTTACACAGAACTACTGTACCTGCAAGGTCATCATGCACTTGTCATTCAGCCAGACTTTAGCAGTGGTGTCCCATGAACCACTAAGTAACGTCCCAAATTTTCCAGATGATAGACTACAAACTAAGGAAAAAACATCATTAGATAACACATTTTCATATAGAAAAATGCTCAACAATGAAAGTTACTAAAGCATTCCAATTTTAAAAACACTCTTTGAAGTGGCTGTATCTTAGCTACCTAAGGCTTAATTCAGCAGAGATGCATAAGAGTACAGCAGTCAAGAGCAAGATGCTGGTGCCAGACTGCCTGTGCGCAAGGCCTACCTGTGCCACTTACAAGCCACATAACTACAGAGATATTACTCAAACTCAGAGTCCTTGTCCGTAAAATGAGGGAGCAGAACTTAAGTGAGCTACACAATCCTTCCAGCTTTAACAAATCATAAAAGGAAGATAATGTAAATGATTTTGAAACACTGTTTATCTAAATATTTAAGGTTGCTTTCATTAAAATGACCAAAAAACCTGCAGCCAAGCTCAATGACCAACAGTAATGAAACAGTTAATTAAATGTCTTACCTTCTTGATGTAGAATTATGCAGGCTAAAAATTACAAATATGAAAAATTATGCCGGGCACAATGGCTCAAACCTGTAATCCCAGCACTTTGAGAGACCAAGGCAGGCGGACTGTTGACCTCAGGAATTTGAGACCAGCCCAGGCAATGCGGAGAGATCCCGTCTCTGCTAAAAATATAAAAAAATAAGCCAGGCCAATGCCTGCAGTCCCAGCACTTTGGGAGGCCAACCTGGGTAGATCACAAGGTCAGAAGTTCGAGATCAGCCTGGCCAATATGGTGAAACCCTGTCTCTACTAAAAACACAAAAATTAGCCAGGCATGGTGATGGGCGTCTGTAGTCCCAGCTACTCAGGAGGCTGAGGCAGGAGAATGGCATGAACCCAGGAGGCTAGGTTGCAGTGAGCCAAGATCGCGCAACTGCACTATAGCCTGGGGAACAGAGCGAGACTCCATCTCAAACAAACAAACAAAAAAACAGGTGGGCATGGTGATATGCGCCTGTGGTCCCAGCTACTTGGAAGGCTGAGGTGGGAGTACTGCTTAAGCCCACAGCGCAGAGGTTGAAGTGAGCTGTAATCACATACCACTACACTTCAGCCTGGGTGACACAGCAAAATTCTCTCTTTAAAAAAAAAGAAAGAGGCCAGGCGCGGTGGCTCACACCTGTAATCCCAGCACTTTTGGAGGCCGAGGCAGGAGGATCACGAGGTCAAGAGATCCAGATCATCCTGGCCAACACGGTGAAACCCCGTCTCTACTAAAAATACAAAAACTAGCTGGGTGTGGTGGCATGCACCTGTAGTCCCAGCTACTAGGGAGGCTAAGGCAGGAGAACTGCTTGAACCGGGAGGTGAAGCGAGCTGAAATCCAGCCACTGCATTTCAGCCTGGGCAACAGAGTGAAACTATGTCTCAAAAAAAAAAAAAAAAAAAAAAAGAAAAAAGAAAGAAAGAAAAGAAAAATTAGCCAGGTGGAGTGGTTCATGCCTGTGATCCTAGCATTTTGATTGAGCTCAGGAACTTGAGACCAGCCTGGGCACTACAGTGAGACCCCATCTGTAACACGTACAAAAAATTTTTATTGAGACTGTCACCCAGGCCGGAGTGCAGTGGTGTGATCTCAGCTCACTACAACCTCCACCTCCTGGGTTCAAGCAATTCTCTTGCCTCAGCCTCCTGAGTAGCTGGGATTACAGGCACCCATCACTACACCAAGCTAATTTTTTTTTTTTTTTTTTTTAGTAGAGATGGGATTTCACCATGTTGGTCAGGCTGGTCTCGAACTCCTGACCTTGTGAATTACCCGCCTCGGCCTCCCAAAGTGCTGGGATTACAAGCGTGAGCCACTGCGCCCGACCTTAAAACAAAATTTTAAAATTAGTCAGGGATGGTGGCACAAGCCTGTGGTCCCAGTGAAAGGATCACTTGAGCCTCGGAGGTCAAGGCTGCAGTGAGCTGTGATAGCACCACTGCACTCTGGCATGGGCAACAAAGTAAGACCCACTCTCAAAAGGAAAAAGAAAAAATACCTTAGGAAAGAAGAATATACTTGGGGGTCAAAGCACAGCCATAAAGAACAATGGATTGGGAAACCCTCTTCCTCGACCAGAAGGAAGTAATCACAAAAGTCTCTCTACCCTGAGTTGAGACAGCCTCTAATTTAGATTTCCGAATGGCTCTACATTATAAACTCTTGTCTTGCACTGCTTCCTCTTTTGAATGAGAGTGTTTGCTCTGATTATCCTATTTCTTTTCCATAACTGTATATTGGGTATGGGTGACAGCTTACTTCTGAGCATCACTTCCCTGATGTTTAGAATACTTAGCATCACTCAGAAGAGACTTTTGGATTGTTTGATGAAGCTGAATAACTGATGACCGGAAAACACGATGTGGTAATGCTCCCTTTTTGGACACATGGGAGGATAGTACTTTCTTCCTTCATTTGAAGTTAGGCACAGCCATGATACTTGCATTAGTCAATAGACAAAATGGTAGCTGACACTTTCAGTCAGACACGTTTTTGGTGTTTTTTTTTTTAACTGATTTTTTTTTACTCTGCCACTACTGTTACACTCAAGGAAGGCAAATGCTTTTAAAAGCCAGTGCCTTATTAATCATGTTGTCCTTTGACTGCTGCAACTACTATTGAAGTAGTGTGGAGAGAATGCCCCATCATCCTGCATCTCTGAGAAAATCTGATGAACAGAGTCCCTTTATTAATTCATGTTGAACATGTAGGGTAAATGAGAAATACTCATATGTTACATCACTGAGATCTTTATAGTTGAAATTTGGGTGCTCTTTACATTCTTTCACAGACCAGCATAATATAATTAAATAAAATACCATTTTCCAGTAAAAGAAACAAAATAGGGCTCCTTGACAAAAGTGCTGGTTTCAGGTACAGAATGTACAAATTGAACCTAGAACATTCTGTAATATTAGAAAGCAAGGAAGGCTAGTGAAGGTCTTATGAAAAGGTCATAGGAGTCAATTTAAAGAGGTTTCCAATGGCCAGATATGGAGCAATTTGAGAACTGAAAAGAAAAGATATTCAGAAAACAACTCCTTCTGAAAACCAGTAAGTAAGACGGAAGAAGGGTCAAGGCAAGCATTTATTCTGTCTTTTCTGTATAAAAGTCCCACATGGTAACCAGAATTAATGTGGAAAGATCTATACAAAAAAGTGTTGGTGATCAAATGCAGAAATATTAGAATTACAGTATAATTATTTTATAAACCTTAATAAAATATTGAATCTAGGCAATGATTATCAGTAGCTGCTAAAAATGATGACTATGTGCAAGGCTGATGGGAGGTTTAGAATGAATGAATGATACAATACTTGAACCCACTGATTTTTTTTTTTTTTGGGACGGAGTCTCGAAGTGTCACCCAGGCAGGAGTGCAGTGGGTCAATCTTGGCTCACTGCAATCCAGGTTCAAGCGATTCTCCTGCCTCCTGAGTAGCTGGGATTACAGGAGCCCACCACCACACCCAGCTAATTTTTGTATTTTTGGTAGAGACGGGGTTTCACCACCTTGGCTACGCTGATCTCAAACTCTTGACCTTGTGATTCACCTGCCTCGGCCTCCCAAAGTGCTGGGATTATAGGCCTGAGCCACCACACCCAGCCCCACTAATCAATATTAATATCCCAAAAACATATTGTGTGCTTCCTGATGTGATACAACAGAAAATACAGAATACCACCTATACTGTTACCAAAAACTTGAATCTGAACCTGATAAAGCTTCTAGATCTATCTAACAGCTTGCAAGAAATATAGGTGACTAAAGAACACACATTAAAGGAAACAAGCAAGCTTTAACCAGTAAAATTCAGATTGTGGGAAATTTTATAGCTAAAATAATCTGGTTTCAAACAGCAAGGAAAAAAGAAAGAAACGGACAGATTGAAAGATGTGGGGCCGGCCATGGTGGCTCACGCCTGTAATCCCAGCACTTTGGGAGGCAAAGGCAGGCAGATCACCAGAGGTCAGGAGTCAGAGACCAGCCTGGACAACATGGATCACCAGAGGTCAGGAGTTTGAGACCAGCCTAGACAACAAGGTGAAACCCTGTCTCTACTGAAAATACAAAAAAATTAGCCAGACGTGGTGATGGGCACCTGTAATCCCAGCTACTTGGGAGGCTGAGGCAGGAGAATCGCTTGAACTCGAGAAGTGAAGGCTGCAGTGAGCCAAAATTGTGCCACTGTACTTCAGCCTGGGCGACAGAGCGAGACTCCATCTCCAAATAAAAAAAAAAGAAAGACATGGACCGTATTTGGGTCACAATTCAAATAAACTGTAAAAAAAGATTAATGAGACAACCAGGTAAATTTGAACATTCATTGGATAGATGACAAAAAATTAGTTTTTGTTTTGTTTTAGGTGTGATAATATTGTGGTTATTTCTTTTTAGAGGGAGAGGGGGAGAGGGGGAGGGAGGGGGAGAGAGAGAGAGAGAGAGAGAGAGAGAGAGAGAGAGAGAGAGAGTGTGAGTGTGCACGCTTATCTTTTAGAAAGCTCAGCAAACTAATGCCGGTGAGCCACCTGTATTTGTATACCTAACAAACTAAGAATGGTTTTTATGTATTTAAGTAATTGAGAGAAAAAGAAGCAAAAGACAATCTTCTAATGCGTGAAAATTATATGAAATAAGAATTTCAGTGTTCACAAAAACAGACATGCTCATTCATTTACTGTCTATGGCTGCTTTGGACTACAGCGACAGAGTTGAGCAGTTATGATAGCAACCACATGATCTAAAAGCCTAAAATGTATTTACTATCTGATCCTTTACAGAAAAAATTTGCCAACCCCTATTTTAGAGCCACATAATGAAGGATGTATTTATAAATGAAATAGTAGAATATCAGAAATTTTAAAATAATGTAGCAGAAGAAGGGGAAGATGAAACAGAAATATGATGTCTCTACTTTTGTGTATATTTGATTTCCATAATAAAATTTTAAAAAATCGTTATCACTCTGTATTGAAGATTTCTCACACAAACACATATACATGCACACAAACATTTAAAAATTCTTTTTGTTTTTGGTTGGGCTTATGAAACATGTTCGTAAGCATGTTTCAGTGTTTATGAAACATGTTCCAAACTATTTCATTTATATTTTTAAAAAAGTACACTTACTGCACTGATTAAGCATGTCATTTTACAATAAAGAACCGTTAAGCCACACAGAAATCCAGAATTGTCACAGAATCAGCAATACATACAAATCACAGAAAATAATATTCAAATGTATTAAATACTCTTCCATAATAATACCAGAGCCCTAAACACATTCCTTCTGGTCTTTATTAGTTTTCCTGAGTAAATGTATTCATTGCCTAAAATAGTTAAAAACCAAAGTCATGAAATATATTAAAATTATACAGCTTTTTTAAAATTACTGAACACTTAATTTACTTATTATTTTTTTGAGACAGTCTCCACTCTGTCACCCAGGCTGGAGTGCAGTGGCACAATCTCAGCTCATTGTAACCTCTGCCTGCTGTGTTCTGGCGAATCTCGTGCTTCAGTCTCCTGAGTAGCTGGGATTACTGGTTTGCACCACCATGCCTGTATAATTTTTGAATTTTTAGTAGAGATGGGGTTTCGCCATATTGTCCAGGCTGGTCTCGAACTCCTGGCCTCAAGTGATCTGCTCGCCTCAGCCTCCCAAAGTGCTGGGATTACAGGTGTGAGCCATCGCTCCCAGCCAATAACCGAACACATTACTTTTTACATAATACAAGCGTATCAACCTTTACTGACGACAACAAATTTGTAACAGAACTAAGATAACCCAAAAGGGTCTCCATTACCAAGCCACAGCTATAGATAAAACAAAATATAATTAAAAACTTGAGAAAATGGATATGTAAATTTTACTCTCAAAGGGATAAAACTTCTTCAAATAGAAAAATACCATAGTGTTATTATACTCACCAGTATTTTTGTGTCCTTTTAGAATATACAGTGGCATTGGACTGTCCAGTGAGAAAATGCATATATTGTGGTCATTTCCACCAGTGGCAATTAGACCATGAGGGTAGATGTCACTTGAGGGTATGATACATACACAAGATACAAAATTGGAATGGCCACTCATACAGTGCATTTCTGTAAAGCCCCTGTTTGGACTGGAAAAACAAGATAATTAACAGATATATATTTGTACCCTGACTTAGCCTAGGACATAAACTGTCAAAGCACTCATTTTCATTTAGTTTCTAGACCAAACTTTAGAGTACATACTATCTTAAGAATCCATTATTTTAAATTGAACCTTACATAATTCATATGAACTACTATAGACTCATATGAACTACTATATTAGATTAAGAGAAGTTTGGTTAGTGTTTCACTGGTAAGAGTACAAGGACCCATTAACATAGAGAACAAGGGAAAAAGAGAGGGCAATAAATGTCGTGACTGGGTTTTTCTCAGTCTCCATCTTCACTTCTACAAATTTAGTGACTGTTACCCTAAGAAATCCCTGGTTTACTTAAACATACATGCAATTAAAATAATGAAATTTCTTAACAAGACGACCTAAATATAGTGAGGACTTTTTCACATTATGAAGCACTGACTCAGTGCCCAGTAGTATAGTACAGTATGTGTTTCTACATAGCTAGAAAAGGGGTATCCAACCTTTTGGCTTCCCTAGGCCACATTGGAAGAATTGTCTTAAGCCATGAATAAAATATGCTAACATTAATGATAGCTGATAAGCTAAAACAAACAAACAAATGCCACCTAATACAGAAATATATGAATGGCTACAGTATATTATATAATATATAATGTTATATATAATTATATATATCAATGGACACAATATGTTAATAATTGCCTTGTGATTAAAATGATTACCAATTTGTTATATATATCAATCATTTTGCATCACTGCCTTACTTAACAAGTTCAAACAACATATTATTATTTACTATGTGGAAAGCAGTAAGTTAGCTACAGAGAGGGATAAAAAGAATGATATCCTAACTCAGCTAAATCAAAGACTTTGCAGTCTAGTTGAAGGAGATAAGACAAGTGCACATAAAGAGTTAAGACTCCCGGATAAGACTTAAACTCATCTATTTTCACTTCCTTCCCAAATCCCACTAAAAACAATAAATAGTTAAGTTTTTAAATAAAGGCTAAATTAAATGCACAAGGCCAAGGAGATTGAAAAAAAAAAGACATGAATATAACTTTGAATATTTAAAGCTTACAGAAAAGTAGTAAGAGCCTTAGGAGACCTGAGTTCTAAGCAGGCAGCAGGACAACCAAAGAATCAATTTACCAACAAACCCCCAAGAGACTTAAGAACTGGAGAAAATTCTAGAAAGTCAGCAGAGTAAGGAGCACCAGGCATCTGTCTTCCTACCTAGACAATAATGCACTGGCAGAATCTGTCTGATGTAACTATTATGAAACTCTGTAGTCAATTGAAAGCTTGCAACTTCCAGGGGAAGGCTTGGGTTGTAAAGTAAGGTTAATTTTGATCAATGCCTCTCTTGGCACAGTATCAGTTACCCACACCACACCCTTCTAGTCCCATGGCAGGCAGCCATGCATCTGTTCCCAGAGAACCTTGCTCAGAGTTGCAGGCACTAGGGTTGGAAAAAAGGATGCTGTCCTCCAAGTATCAGAGATCTGTTCTCTGGTCACTGATTGCTGCTTTGATCACAGAGCAACAACAAAGAGGCAGGCAGCCATTGTTGTTGCACCTTCCCCCATCGTTGCAAGCCTCTACCTCTTGAGCTGAAGTGACTTCCAACGGAATTTAAAAGGCTGATGCCCATTCCTTTAACACCTTCATTTTCCTCCTCTGGGAACCAGATAATAAAGACAAAGATATTCAAAAGGAACTACACATATGTAGAAATTTTGAAAGTGAAAGTGCTTTTCCTGCATGCCCAGGGAAAAGCACAGGCTCAGAAAAGACCTGAGAAGACTATTAAGTTTATACCTTAGGCTGACATTTGGAACAAAAACAACCTACCACAACAACAAAAAGATAATACACAAAAACATAAAAAACAGCAAACCCTGGAAAAGGGGAAAAATATGATTTCTAGAGTTATATTATTAGATTCAATGTTCAATTTCAACAACAACAAAAAATCACAAGTCATACAAATAAACAGAAAAGTATGGCCCATTCAAAGGAAAAATTAAGTCAGTAGACGCTGTCCCTGAAAAAGGCCTGTTCGCAGAGCTACTAGACAAAGACTTTTTAAAAACTGTTTCAAACATGCTCAAAGGACTAAAGGAAGATGGAGAAAGTCAAGAAAATTATGTATGAGGAAAACTGAAGTACCAATAAAGATTTAGAAAACCTATAATGAAACCAAAAAGAAATTATGAAGATGAAAGGTACAAGAAATGAAATGAAATTATTCACTAGACAACATGAAGACAGATTCAAGCAAGCAGAAGAAACAATCTGCAAACCTGAACATAGGACAGTAAAAACTATCAAGTTTGAAGAACACAAGAAAAGACTGAGAAAAACAATGAAAGAGCCTAAGGACTTGTGGAACAACATGAAGTAGACCAACATACAGATTGTGGCAGTCCTAGAGAGAAGGCGAGAGAGAGAGAAAGGAGCAGAGAGATATCTGAAGAAACAATGGCTGGAAATATCCCAAATTTGATAAAAGACATGAACATAAACCTCCAAAGAAGCTCAACAAACTCCAAGAAGATAAAGAGACCCAGACCAAGTACATTATATTCAAACTTAAGAAAGACAGATACAAAGAATCTTGAAAGCAGCAAGAAAGAAGTGACTTATCACATACAAGGGATCCTCAATAATATAATCAGTAGATTTCTTACCAAAACTTGGGAGGTCAAGCTGGGTGCAGTGGCACACACCTGTAGTCCCAGCAACTCAGGAGACTAAGATAGGAGAACTGCTTGAGCACAGGAGGTGGAAGCTGCAGAGCACTGTGACCAAATTCATGAAAAGCCATTGCATTCCAGCCCGGTCAATGTAGCAAAATCTCATCTTGAATTTTTTTTTTTTTGAGAATTAGCTAGGTGTGATGGTGCATACTTGTAGTTCCGGCTACTTGGGAGGCTGAGGCAAGAGGATCTTTTGAGCCTGGGAGTTTGAGGCTTAAGTGACCTAAGATTGGACCATTGTACTCCTGCCTGGGCCAACAGAGTAAGACAGCTCTTCTTTAAAAAAAAAAATTTTTTTTTAAAGTGAGGGAGTTTGTTGCCACCAGACCTCTCTGTAAGAAATGCTTAAAGGAGACTTCTTGCATAGTGAAATGAAAACACACTTGACAGACTTGAAGTAATATGAAGAAATAAAGATCTCAGCCAAGTGTAGTGGCTCACCCCCTGTAATCCCTGCACTTTGGGAGGCCAAAGCGGGTGGATCACCTGAGGTCAGGAGTTCGAGACCAGCCTGGTCAACGTGGTGAAACCCTGTCTCTACTAAAATTACAAAAGTAGCTGGGTGTGGTGGTGCACACCTGTAATCCCAGCTACTTGGGAGGCTGAGGCAGGAGAATTGCTTGAACCCAGGAGGTGGAGGTTGCAGTGAGCCAAGACCGTGCCACTGCACTTCAGCCTGGGTGACAAGAACAAACTCCATCTCAAAAAAAAAAAACAGAAGAAGAAAGAAAGAAAGAGAGAGAGAAAGGAAAGAAAGGAAGAAAGAGAAAGAAAAAGAAAGAAAGAAAGAAAGAAAGAAAGAAAGAAAGAAAGATCTCAATAATGGTAAATACGTCTAGTAATACTATGATAGTGGTTTATAACTCTACTTTTGATTTCTGTATCATTTAAGAAACATTACATTTAAAAAAAAACAATTGGCCTAAATGCTGATACTGTAACTTTGCTTTGTAACTCCAAATGTTTTCTACATAATTTGAGAGACTAACACATTTAAAATAATCATTACTTTATGATTTTTGGGCAGAGTAAATAGAGATGTAATTCTGTGACACCAACAAACAAAAGGGGTGAGGATGGAGCTATAAAGGAGAATTTTTGTGTGTTATTGAAGTTAAATGTATACTTTCAAATTAGAGGCTTACAACTTTAGGATATTAAATGTAATCCCCACGGTAAACACACATAAGAAGTTAATAGAATATACACAAAAGAAACAGGTAAGGAATTTAAACATTTCCTTAAAAAATAAATCAGGCCAGGTGTGATGGCTCACGCCTATAATCTCAGCACTTTGGAAGGCTGAGGCGGGTGGATCATGAGGTCAAGAGATAGAGACCATCATGGTCAATATGGTGAAACCTCGTTTCTACTAAAAATACAAAAATTAGCTGGGCATGGTGGCGCAGCCTGTAGTCCCAGCTACTCGGGAGGCTGAGGCAGGAGAATTCCTTAAACCCAGGAGGCAGAGGTTGCGGTGAGCCGAGATTGCTCCGTTGCACTCCAGCCTGGGTAACAAGAGTGAAACTCCATCTCAAAAATAAAAAAAATGAATACATCAACGAGGCCCGGAACGGTGGCTTATGCCTATAATCCCAGCACTTTGGAAGGCTAAGGTGGGTGGATCACAAGGTCAGGAGTTTGAGACCAGCTTGACCAATATGGAGAAATCCCATTTCTACTAAAAATACAAAATTAGCCAGGTGTGGTGGTGGCGCCAGCCTGTAATCTCAGCTATTCAGGAGGCTGAGGCAGGAGAATCGCTTGAAGCTGGGAGTCAGAGGTTGCAGTGAGCTGAGATTGTGCCACTGCACTCTAGCCTGGGTGATGGAATGAGACTCTGTCTCAAAAACAAACAAACAAACATAAGTAAATAAATAAACAAACAAACTAAATACAAAAGAAGACAGTAATGCAGGAGATGAGGGACCAAAAAAAAGTTTAAGGCATATAGAAAACAGAGAGCAAAATGGTATCCATGGTTACTTTAAATGTAAATGAATTAAACTCTCCAATCAAAAGACAGAGATTGGCAGAAACAATTTTAAAAAACATAATCCAACTAGGTGCTGTTTATAAGAGACTCAGTTTAGATCCAAAGACACAAATATACTATAAGTGATAGGATGAAACAGGATATTTCATGAAAACAGCAACAAAAGAAAGCAGGAGTAACTATATTAACATTAGACAAAATTGACCTTAAATCAAAACAATAAGACAAAGAAGCATATTATATATTAATAAAAAGTTCAGTACAGCAAGAAGATATAACAATTATAAATGTTTATGCATGTAATATGTAAAACAAAAACTGACATAATTGAAGTAATATATAGCTAGTTCTACAATAATAGTTAAAGACTTCAACATCTCAAACTCAATAATGGATAGAATAACCAGACAAGAAATATGTAAGGAAATAGAGGACTTAACAAAATAAATCAACTAGAACTAACAGACATACAGAATATACTATCCGAAAACAAAGATACCTGCTACAGAAAAAAAGTATGGCAACTCCTAGAAAAATTAAAAATAAAATTACCATATGATCCAGCAATTCCATTTCTGGGTATATTCCCAATAGAAATGAAAGCAGGCTCTTAAAGAGATATCTGTACAACCATATTCACAGTAGCATTATTCACAATAGCTAAAATGTGGCATCAACCTAAGTGTCCATCAGTGGATGAATAAATAAAATGTAGTGTAAACATGAAATTTTATTTAGCCTTAAAAAGGAGGAAAATTCTTACTATTCTACAACATGGAAGAACCTTGAGGACATTATGCTAAGTGAAATAAGCCAGTTATAAAAAGACAAATACTGGGGCGCAGTGGCTCATGCCTGTAATCCCAGCACTTAGGGAGGCCAAGACGGATCACCTGAGGTCGGGAGTTTGAGACCAGCATGGCCAACATGGAGAAACTCTGTCTCTACTAAAAATACAAAATTAGCTGGGCGGAGTGGCATATGCCTGTAATATCAGCTACTTGGGAGGCTGAGGCAAGAGAATCGCTTGAACCCAGAAGGCGGAGGTTTCAGTGAGCTGAGATTCAGTGAGCTGAGTGCCATTGCATTCCAGCCTAGGCAACAAGAGGGAAACTTTGTCTCAATAAAAAGAGGGGGGGAGGGGCCAGGTGCAGTGGCTCACACCTGTAATCCATTACTTTGGGAGGCCAAGGTGGGCGGATCACAAGGTGCCGAGATCGAGACCAACCTGGCTAATACGGTGAAACCCCGTCTCTACTAAAAATACAAAAAATTAGCCAAGCATGGTGGCGGGTGGCTATAGTCCCAGCTACTCAGGAGGCTGAGGCAGGAATCGCTTGAACCTGGGAGGCGGAGGTTGCAGTGAGCTGAGATCGAGCCACTGCACTCCAGCCTGGGTGACAGAGCAAGACTCCGTCCACACACACACACACACACACACAAAAGACAAATACTGTATGATCCCACTTATATGTGGAACTTAGAGCTGTCAAAATCATAAGAGACATTAAGTAGAATGGTGGATGCCAGGGTCTAGGGGTGGAAAGAATAAAGATGGATGGTGGTGATGATTACACATTATGAATATACTTAATACCATTGAACTGTACACTTAAAAATGGTTAAGACGGCAAATTTTATGTTATGTGTATTTTACCACAATAAAAAAACTGGGAGTAAAAGAATTAGCAATACTATATACCTCTAGAAATGAGGACAAAGAGGCAGAAACAAAGATAAGAAAGACTAATTGAAAGTCTTCAGAATCAGAAGTGTAGAATAGGCCTTCAGAGGAAGGTATCAGGAAGTAACCAATTTCAACTCGTTCACTTCATTTTAGTGGGTGTTGTTTTCCTTGTTTTTTAACGTGCTTTTGAAACTATTTTATCAATAAGCCTAGAGGAAGTCAAAAGACAGAACATGTTTTTAAATCACGTAAATCACTAAATCTACCTACTATGTGTATCCCTTAGCACTCCAAAGCATAGATGTTTGTGAGCATCTTCAGCAGCAGTCTGTGAAGTTCTTAATGGCAGAATCCAGATTAGGTTCTTTGCGTCTTCCCAAGTCCCTAGCACGATGTTTTACATGGTTAGCATTAAGTATTTCTTAAATTGATTTAAAAAAATACGTGGCCGGACATGGTAGCTCACATCTGTAATCCCAGCACTTTGGGAGGCCAAGGCGGGCGGATCATGAGGTCAGGAGTCGAGACCATCCTGGCCAACATGGTAAAACCCCATCTCTACTAAAAATACAAAAGTAGCTGGGTGTGGTGGCTCGCGCCTGTAGTCCCAGCAACTTGGGAGGCTGAGGCAGGGGAATCACTTGAATCCAGGAGGGGGAAGTGCAGTGAGCTGAGATTGCGCCACTGCACTCTAGTCTGGTGACAAAGCAAGACTCCATCTCAAAAAAATAAAAAAACAAACAAAAAAACTTAAGGTATGTATTACAACCAGAAAAAAAAGGGGGGGAGGGGCGGCGTGGCTGGACAACCCAGCCAGACAACTGTCCTTCTAGCACTCAGCAAAAGTCTGAAGCTTTTTCTTTAGAAACGTGAAAATCTTTGAATGGGGGGACATAAGGAAAGTTGAGTCTTGGAGTGGAAAGAACACGTATATTCCTACCGGAGCCCAAAACCACCAAAACAAAACCCTGGAAACCACAACCTCATCCTCCAGGCAGCAGATCAGCCCAATATAATGGCCCTACCAGATAACTGTAGGGTAAAACTCACAACCAGCAAGGCCCATCCAGGAGCTCAGATCTCCCAGGAATGTCTTAATTCTCTACCCCTAAGACTGAGCACACAATTCAGATTACCAGATATCTGGGGAAAGCCTCCAGCATGAAATACAGTGATCAAAACAGAGACAAACCAACCTGGAGGAAAACAGACCATTAAGGAGAAAATAACTTAAAACTTCTTTTTAATTGTTATTATCATCCTTAGAGATATAAGATATTGCAACCATGAAGCAAGGACATAATTTCACAAAAAGTCAAGGCAACCTGCAAGAGATTATAGCCAAGGAAAAAAAAAGAAAGAGAAATTTAGAAAGCAAGTTCAATATCTGAATAAAAACAGTTCCACAAAAAAGACAGAAAAAATAAAGAGAAAGCAGCCAAAGAATCAAAGAATTGAAGAAAATTTCCCAGACTTTATGGATATGAATTTTCATATTAAAAGGGCCCACCAGTGGCCTGGAACAATGGATAGAAGTAGACTGCCTTCCAGAAAGAAAAATCAGAATGACTTTAGACTTTTCAACAATAACACTATAAGATGGAATACAATGCAGCAATAGTGTCACAATTCTGAAGGAAAATTATTTCAAAATTAGAATGCTACAACCATTCAAATTACCATTTCAGTAATGAGACAAAATAAAGTCACCTTCAGACGTGTGAGGTCTTAAAACATTTATTACTGACACACTCTATTTCAGGAAGCTCCTAGAGGTAATGTAAGGCAACAAAGAAGAAAACCAACAAAGAATAAGCTAAAGGATACTGACCATAAGAATCCAACACATGAGGTTCAAAAAAGTTATTTTGGAAACAACAATGAAGGAAAACCCCAGGATTAGCATCAGAGGCAGACAGACCAGGTGAGAAAGTTTTCATTGTCAGGAAGAAGAAATTGTAAAATAGCCAATGTATCTAAATGCCTTAAGAGGCAATTCAGTAACAAAGAATTTGAAGTTCAATCAGTGATATACACATAGAAAATTAAGCAAATGAAAACCAAAATAAAACATTAGCTATATGGAGATCATAAAATTGTTAAGGAAGAGTTATAGTTTATTCCACAACTTAAATTATGAGTCAGAACACAGAAAAGACGCATATGTGATGGGGTGAGTGGAAGGCAAAAAGAGAGCTAAATAAATTCTCATATTCTACAGTACGAACTAACAGATTATACCTAAAATAATCTATTAGCATAGATTATACCTAAAATAATCTATTAGCATAGATTAATATAATCAAATCCTATATCTGAAGATGTGTCTTCCGGTGGTCGTTTTCAAAAGGCAACTGCTGAAGTCTTATCTCACCTCTCCCCACCCAGAAGTCAACAACAGACTTGGGAAATGTAATTTGGTCAGAAGCTAGCTTAAAGAGGCCTGAAGTAGTCTGAAACAATGCCATGTTGCTGGCTCAGTTCAATGCCCAACCAACAGATATGTTTCCATTCTGAAGGGTGTTCAGAAGGTCCAGAGACTTTCTGGGTTTTTAGTGGGCTTTTGTGAAAGACTAGGTACACGGTTCAGTCTACTCTAAAACAGAACTATTTCTGCCTCCCTATAACTAAATTTGCCCATTGATTCCCAGTCCATCCCTATGTTTACTACCATGATCTAGAACCTTAACAACAACATACATGGAAAGCAGTGGTAAATTTCATTTACCACTTGGCTACCTGGGAAAATAAATTTCATTTACTACTTGGCTCCAAACATATATAGCATTTCATTAATTTTATTAATATGCTGTTATAAATTGGGTGTGGTAGCTCGCACCTTTAATTCCAATACTTTGGGAGGCTGAGACAGGAGGATTGCTTAAGCCCAGGAGTTTGAGACCAGCCTGGGCAATCTAGTGAGTCCCCATCTCTACAAAAATATATAAATAAAAATTAGCGGGACCTGGTGATTCTGGCCTGTAGTCCCAGCTACTAAGGAGACTGAGATGGGAGGATTGCTTGAGCCCAGAAGGTCGAGGCTGCAGTGAGCAGTGATCATGCCATTGCACTCCAGCCTGGGCAACAAAGCAAGACCCTGTCTCAAAAAAACCAAAAGGACACAAATATACTATTATGGCCTGAATGTGTCCCCCAAAGTTCATGTGTTGGAAACAATCTTCAATGCAACAGTGTTGAGAAGTAGGACCTTTAAGAGGTGATTAGATCAGGAGGACTCCGCCCTCACGAATGGATTAATGTCATTAATGCAGGAGTGGGTTAGATTGGCTTTGTTAAAAAAGCGAGTTTGGCCTCCCTCTGGCTCTTGCTCTCTGTGCGCTCTCTTGCCCTTCCACCATGGGATGATGCAGCAGCAAAGAGGCCCTCTCAAGATGCCAACACCTTGACTGGACTTCCCAGCATCCAGAACTGTGAAAAATAAATTTATTTTCTTTGTAAGTTACACAGTCTATGGTATTCTGCTATAGCAACACAAAAGAGAAGACATGTATCATGAAATAAAACTCGTCAATACGCCAGCCTCCAGGACACTTTTACAACACTTAAAGGTATGGGTGAAACACTTTAGTTGGCATGAATAAGAGCTTAATCACCTAATAACTATGAAACACTCTAACCCTGGGGTATCCAATCTTTTGGCTTTCCTGGGCTACAGTGGAAGAAGAATTGTCTTTGGCCACACATAAAATACACTAATAATTACAACAGCTGATGAGCTTAAAAAAAAACAAAAAATCACACAAAAAAACCTTGTAATGTTTTAAGAAAGTTTACGAATTTGTGTTGGGCCACTCTCAAAGCCACCCACGGGCCACAGAATGGACAAGCTTGCTAACCTATCCAGCTGGATATGAGAGGCTAAAGAATCTTATCTCACTAATTACCCACTAACTGACACTATGACTGGCAAAATGCAAGCTCTTCATCAGTGTTAGATAAATACAGGAATTAATTTTGAAAAACAAAAAGAAAAAATCATGAGTTAAATGAAAAACAAAATCAGTTTTCAAATAGAGGATCAGGGCCAGGTGTGGTGGCTCATGCTTGTAATCCCAGCACTTTGGGAGGCTGAGATGGGTGGATCACCTGATGTCAGGAGTTCGAGGCCAGTCTGGCCAACATGGTGAAACCCCGTCTCAGAAAAAAAACCAAAAAACAAATAGAGGATCAGTTCAGCCCAAAGTTCTTCAAGTTCCTGGTAAGCATAACCACTCCAGTGATGAAACTCTTGTCAACCTAGTACAGTCCTAAAAGTTGAATGACAGGATTCCACTATTAAAACAGGCAGCCTTGATTATACTCTTTACTGCAATGGTTATATTCTCCTGGGATTACGCTTCTACTGGATTCAATTTTAAAGGCAAAAACTCAAACAAAAAGTTCATATTAGTGTTACTAAGTAGTTTTGGATATTATAGAATCTTAAAAGAGATCTTTAGATATCATCTCATTAAATTCAATACAAGAATTTGCTCTATACTATCCCTACTCTAGTGGACCATCTTGTGTTAATTATACTACTTCAAAAGCCTCCAAACAAACCTACTTCTACCCGTACCCTTTCCCAATCTATTCTCTACCATCGGCTAGCAGAAACTTCTCAACACAGAAATCAGATCACGTTGCTCCCTTCCTGAAATTATTTGAAGGCTTCCATCTGCAAACTCCATAATCTGGCTCTTGTCAGCCTCAAATACCTGCCCTCACCTCACAGCTAATTCCCTCCTGTTTGCTCCTCCGGGTCCCTTCCAATTCAACCCTCCCCATTTGCTCTTCCAAGACCAGCTCCATCCATCTCATGCTTCAATGTCAGCTTTAAACAAACGACTCCCAGAAAGGCTTCCTTTCCTATTTCTCTCCATGAAATTCTTAACTATGTTTTCTTCATATGCCAGTTTTTATTTATTGGCTTGTTTTTTAATCTATCTTCCCCATCAGACTGTAAGAAAGCTCCAGAAACACTGGCAACTTGTCTGTCTTTATTCCTCTCCAGTATCCCAAACAAATAGGAGGCGCTCAATAGTTATCGAGTGAATTTATGGATGGTGACTCAATTCTGAAATCCCTAGTGATGGGAGGTCTACTAAATAACAAAACAACTAACCTCCATTTTTCTTTCTCTGAACTGGTATCTGTCTTCTAGGTCTTAAATATCCTGCTACCACCAGCCAAATCAGGACTGAACCTGTAAACTCGATTAGGACCGATTCCTAACTTTCTTTTTTTTTGGTTTGGGAACCCTTCTGATAAATCCTTGGAAAGCAATGGATGCTCCCTCTCCTCAAGAAACAGCACATGCACAGCAATAAAACATCCGAGAGGTTTCACTCCCTCCTCTCAAGACCAGCACAGACCAGACTAAAATTCGAAACTGGACGAGAAAAGGATTCAGCAACGCAATTTCTAAAAACTAAAATCTTCAAAAATTAAATTTTAGGGAAGACTACGGAGCATCTTCGAAAAAGAAAAAAAAAGAGAACATGTCAGATGCCTTCACTCTACCTCACTTCGGAGGATGCAACTAGAATCAGTAAATTTTCAAGTCTAAAAGAAACTTGGAGATCATCGTCCAAAAACTGAAGCCCCAAAAGGTAAGAGACTCGTTTGTGGTCAAGTTAACACAAAAAGGCAGGTCTTTGGTCCCCTAACCCGGTGCTCTTTCCACTTAAATCTCGATGGTTTCTTACACCGTGAGCCCAGAGTTCCAGGAGTCTGAAGATTGCAAGGGAGAGGAGAGCAGAGGGAAGGCTTGCGGGAGAGGGAGACGGCAAGATTGACAGGGAAGGGTCACTCTGCCCACTCTCCGGGGAGCGTGCAACACAGCCGGGGCAACCCGACTCCCAGCGCTCACCTGTCTGGGACCCAGAGGCGGGTGGTGCGGTCTCGGGACACCGACACAAAGGCCCCCAGAGGATAGGGGCAGCACACCAGGCCCCGTACGTCCAGCTCATGGCCCCGGAGCGAGCAGCTCAGCCGGTACCTGGTGGCGCCGCTCGTCATGGCCAGTGTCTGTCGGGCGCCCCGTGCCCGGGCACTGCGCGAGACCAGTCCGCAGGGGAGACTTGGCGAGCGCCGGGCCGCAGCAGGAGAACCGCCTGCAGGTAAGCGGCGGCCGGAGACCGGAAGAGTCCAAGAGCCGGTACGGAAGGGCGGCTGGGAAGGGGCGCGCCGAGCGGGCCGAGTGACACAGCAAGCCTGACAGGCACACCGGAATTCATCATCGGCCTCAGCCCGCCATGACGCAAAGTGTGCGCGTCCCGGCCGCCGAGGCCGATGGAGAGCTAAGCTCGCTTCCCTCCTGGGCTCGGGACTCCCCGCAGAGGAAGAGAAAACGACGCCCGCCCTTCCACCAGAACGCCTGTCCCAGGGGTCCTTTGCAAACCCGGGTCTCTTCCGAATCCTGGCCCAACCGTTTGTCGTAAATCGGGACGCAGGGCCGAACTACGACTCCCATAATGCTGCGCCAGTTGGCGTGGACACCCGGCGCGCCGAATCCAGATATTTTTAAACCTGAGTCCCTCGCGCTAGGCATGGGCAGAATGGCTGACTGAGATTGCCTGGTGTCTACTGTTAGAGCATCCTTACCGCTTTTCCCTAAGAATCTCGAGGTTTTTGCAAGTTAACTTTGTTTTTCAATTAAAAAGAGAAAGCTTGAGGCCAAATTGGGAACTATTAATCATTTTCCTCCATTTCAAGCTATACTAATCTCCTACTCTCTGTTGTCAAATTTAGCAAATAAATACTGTGGTCCAAGTCCATTTTTTAAAGGTGTAACTACTTTCGTCTGGCGGCTTTTTAAAATGTACATTCTGATTCAGTTGGTCTGGGTTAGGGCTGAGATACGTATTTTTAATAAACCACCACCTCCTCCGTTCACCCATCCACCTGTGGTGCTACTTGGTAGTCATTAACAGACTGTATTGCGTGCCAGGGTCAACATGAACTGTCTCCTTACTTTGTTTCCCTCCCATCCGCTATTCTTTTGCATCCAACTACACTTTTCCAGACGCCTTTCTAAATTGCTAAGCCCAATTCACTTTTCTGACTTCTCCCCTCCTAAAACACCCTCTCTAGGTTTGGAATCACTTTTCCCCTGGTTTGGGAGATCATTTTTGAAATGTTGACTTTTGATACTTCTTTGCCATCATATCCCCTCCCTAGGTGGATTATTTACTACTTTGCTTATTTCTAAAGCTGTATTCCCAAATTGATTTCTCCAAACACTAGATTTTTGTTTCTATCTGTTAAAAATCTCTACCAAGTAGTCTTGCTTAAATTATTTCAACATTTCTCTGGCCTTTCTACCCCATTCTTCCAGCCAGGCCTGCACATTAAAATATAATAATATTTCTGAAATCTACATTTAATTGTTTTTTCTTTGCCTGACAACCTCTGATGGCTTTCCATTCTTATAGTACAACATTATATAGGACCTTTCACACAATCTCCCTAATCTGTTTCACTTGATTTATCTTCTTGTGTTATCTCCCTTACTCTAGCCATTTTGAATTTGTCACCATTCCCTGAACACGTGATGCTGTATGCTGTCCATGTCTCTATGCTCTTTGTAGATGCATTTTAAAAAAAACTTAGAATTCTACTTTCTCCATTTTTCATAGTTCAACACCAGTATATCTTCTGGATTCTTCTAGTTCCTCTGGGGAACCAATGCAGTTTTATTTGTTGCCAATATAATATTTACTGCATTCTAATATATTCGTTTATGTCTGTCTTTTCTACTGGACTACATTTTATTATTATCAAGACCTTTTATTTTACATGAATCTTAACCATCTAGGTTATTGGGCAGGGGGGTAGGAAATGGGAAATGGTAATAGGTTGGGACAGGGATGAATCATAGGTGTGTCAGAACTATCTTCATGAACCTGAGTCATTTCTGAGGAGTGGGGTTCACAGGTCCAGATTGTGTCCGTTGGTCAATCAAAATGCTAAATTTGAAAAATATCTCAAAGACTAGTTAATTAGGCTTCACAATAGTTATTATCTATAGGAGTAGTTAGTGAAGTTATAAATCTTGTGACCTTTGATTACATGACTCTAGGGCAGGAGGCACTGTAGAAAAGCAAGCTAATTAGGCCTGGGGCAGTGGTTCATGCCTGTTAATTCCAGCACTTTGGGAGGCCAAGGTACGGGGATCACAGGGTCAGGAGATAGAGACCATCCTGGTTAACATGGTGAAACCCCCTCTCTACTAAAAATACAAAAATTAGCAGGGTGTGGTGGCACCCGCCTGTAGTCATAGCTACTCAGGAGGCTGAGGCAGGAGAATTGCTTGAACCCAGGAGGTGGAGGTTGCAGTGAGCTGAGATCCCACCACTGCACTCCAGCCTGGGTGCCAGAGTGAGACTCCATCTCAAAAACAAAACAAAACAAAAAAAGGAAGCAAGCTAATCAAACAATGCCAGGTTCTTTTTAAACATGTCTATTCTTTAGCAAAGTTCAAGCCTCTACCATAAGTCTTATCTTGTCTTATGAATGTAGCTTCAATCTCCATACAAGTTTTTGGGGGGGGGTCACTTTTCCTTGCCTCAAAGTTTAACTATAAACCAAATTCCTGGCATAGTTATTTTAGCCTCCATACTAGAATAAGGAAAAAAAAAAAAAACTAAAATAAAATGACAACCATAAAAAACTAATCCAGCCTGTGGGACTTTAAGCAAGATGGAGTCAATCATGTTAGATTTTTCTTATTACTTAAAATTCTGCAAAGGTGGTTTAAGTGCCCATGGAGTTTACACCACTTGTAGTTTGGTGCTGCCCAATTCATGAATCACTGTCTGCTCAACTGAACTTTTTAATAGTTTAATGTGTGTTATCTTTTAACAGCTTAATATGAGGTTAGTGCTCAATAGATGTTATTGGTTACATTAATGAGTTGATAAATAACTGAAATAACAATGTTAAAGTCATATATCCAGAACATAGTACAGCTGGGACTAAAATTCTGTGAACACTAAATTGAGTTCTTGATACTTTAAAAATAGTTATAATTTTGTATGTGTTTAGCAATTTAATGGTTTAAAACAAATTGTTTCTTTCAATTATCTATCTGCATAAAAATAACAATTCTGGATCCCCACCCATGTGCCTGAAGGCATGAAAGAAAAAATGTCCATAATGACAATAGTTCTCACAGAGACAATGCATGAAATAGTTGGGTAGCTAGACTAAACGTCACAGTTTGTGTAAACTGAGGTAAACACTGCAGTTTATGTTCTCAATATGATGTTTTCATTATGATTTAATTTTAAAAGCCTTAAATGCACTGAAGAATAACATTAATGCAGATTATACAGGAATGAAGTTGGGGTCAATATGGTTCTGGGCTGGCAACTTAGTAGGAAAACCCAGTCAAGCTAAAGAAAATAGTTGTAACAAGAATGATATTAGGCTTGTGTGTGAAAGTGATGGTGACAGAATATTGTTTAGCTTTTTTTTTTTTTTTTTCTAAAATTCGACACACAGACTCTGGTGCCAAAACTTTGGGCTAGTATAGGACAATACATACATGAAAAAAAAATATTAAAATGCACTGGGGGGGAGGAAATGATAGAAATTTTATGCGTGCAGATCTCAGAAAATCGAGGCTACAAATATGTCCCCCATAAGGGGAATGTTCAAAAAACAAAGTCTATTGGAATATAATAAAAAAAACATAAAATGTGAAATATGAACTGCATCTTTAAGGATGGTTAACAGCTTCTAAATCATATTTGTTTTACCAGTCCTGTGGAACATTACAGAAAAAGTTTCAAAGCTAATACATTTCTCTATCCTGAAACATAATTGCTGTTTTCAAGCTTTTGGTGCCCAAAGAGGAGAAAAACATTCTTCTAGTGGTAAAACATTTAGTAAGCTTTTTTTCTTTTGTTAAACATTTAAGGACACTTTGTCCTTTCTTTTTATATGTTTTGAAATATTGTCTAGATAATTGCATAAAAAGATGGCTAATGTGAGTATTGATCATGATTTTTATCTTCCCCTTATTGAAAATTTATTTTTAAAAATAATAATACATTCCTTGGTTTAAAATTCAAAAGACTTAAAGGATGCACATTTTCAAACCCTAACCACTCAGTTTTCCTCTGGCTATTAGTTTCTTGTATTCTTCCCAAAGATTTTTATAAAGATGCAAGAAAATGTTAGCATTGAACACTTATTCACCTTGCTTTAACTATATATATTGGAAAACTTTCTATATATTTTTTTTCTGAGATGGAGTCTTGCTCTTTCACCAGGCTGGAGTACAGTGGCACAATCTTGGCTCACTGCAACCTCCGTCTCCCGTATTCAAGTGATTCCACTGCCTCAGCCTCCTGAGTATCTGCGACTACAGGCATGCACCACCACACCTGGTTAATTTTTTATATTTTAGTAGAGATGGGTTTCACCATTGCCAGGATGGTCTCGATATCCTGACCTCATGATCCACTCGCCTTGGCCTCCCAAAGTGCTGGGATTACAGGCGTGAGCCATCACGGCTGGCCGAAAACTTTCTGTATTTTATGGGAAGAAGAAAGCTTTTCCTTTACCCTCTCATTTTCACTATCCAAGGGCCTATAAGTTAAACTGACAAAAGACAGACTAACAGGAGAAAAAGGTCAATTTCTTATGTATAAGACAGCCAACAAAAGCAGCAGCTGGCTAGTCAAATGGTTAAAGTTAAAGGCTTACCTAACTAACTTAGCAGGGAAAATTGTGGGGGAGAAATAGCTTTTACTGGAAAAGAATAGAAAAATTGACTTTTAAGAGAACAAATAGGAAAGTTTGTGTTCATGTTCATCTATAGAGTTAGGAGTGGTGTTTCCAGCTTCTTCAGGGCCATAAGTTAGGGAATTTATGGTAACATCATTTCCCAGAAATTTTGCTTTTAGTCAGATAATGAAATCTCTGAGAAGGCGTTTTTTCCCTCTTCATCTGTTGAATCTCAAATGCCTTCAGCTTAAAATAATCTTTTTATACCAGCTCTGGGGTTCCTTCTGCAATATCAGTATACGAGGAGCATTCTTTTTTATAGATGGCCAAATTTTATGTGATTTTATGAGTATAGCATTATTTAATCAGTGCTCTTTGATTTTTTTTCCTAATTTTTCTCTGTAACAAATACTGCTCAAATAAATAACCTTGGGCATGAGCATATGTCATCTATAGGTATGAACTAAGTGTGAATATATGCTGACTACCTCAAAGTGGATTTACTGGGTCAAAGGACATGTGCATTTGGATTTCCATAGCCATCTTCTTTCAACAGACATTCCTACCAGAGTATCCAAAATCTTGTTTCAGTTGATGTACATATTTACCAGTATGTTCCCTAACTTTTCTCTATTTTACAGTAGAATAACTTAATGATGTCACTCCTCAAAGTTTCTTTTCTTTTTTAAAATTCATTATTATTTTAATTTTTCTAGGGGGTCTCACTATGTTGTCCAGGCTGGTCTTGAACTCCTGGCCTCAGTGATCCTCCTGCTTTGGCATCCCAAAGCGTTGGGATTAGAGGCATGAGCCATGACACCTGGCCAAAAAGTTTATTTTCTTAAAAAACCTACATACATCCTACAAAGACATTTTTGAGTTGTTTTGTTAACATGCTTCTTCTGTGCACCCTGGGCTATATAAGCATAACTGGCCATATTCAATACCAAGTGATCTCCTCTTCATTGCGCCGTATTGCCCCTGACTCTACTGAGTACCTGCTTGCCCCCCTTCCCTACTCCCTCATTCTCCCTTTAAAACATCCAATAACTGCTGTACAAATCAAGGTTGAATTCCTTTGACATTGCACTATTTTCCCTATTGCAGTAGCAAATTATGGATAAAAATGTGTCCTTACTGTCAGGCTTTGTTATCTTTGACAATAAAAATAAATATATAACTGCAAGTTATAATGAGTGATAAGTCATGTTAAACTAGTTAAATTGGAGGCCATTAGACTGAAGTAGCTCTAATGCACTGAGTTCCTACATAAGGAAAATGAAACTTAAAATTAGCCAGGTGCGGTGGCTCATGCCTGTAATCCCAGCACTTTGGGAGGCCGAGGTTGGAAGTTGGAGACCAGCCTGACCAACATGGAGAAACCCCATCTCTACTGAAAATACAAAATTAGCCTATGTGGTGGTGCATGCCTGTAATCCCAACTACTTGGGAGGCTGAGGCAAGAGAATCACTTGAACTCGGGAGGCAGAGGTTGCAGTGAGCTGAGATCATGCCATTGCACTCCAGCCTAGGCAAGAGGAGTGAAACTCCATCTCAAAAAAAAAAAAAAAAGAAAAGAAAAATAAACTTAAAAATCATAAGTGGCCAACTAGTCATGAGATATATTGCCTTGAACTTCCCATAACAACAGTCCAAATAAGGCAACTGCTCAAACTTCAACCAATCAAATAATTCCTTTGCTATGCTTTGTGTTTACTCTATGAAAGCTTTCCTTTCAACCACCACTTACGATTTGGAGCTACCCAATTCATGAATTGCTGTCTGTTCAAATAAGCTCTTTAAAATATTAATGTGCCGAAGTTTACCTTTTAACAGATAGGGATAGTACAGGGTGCACTGAGGACATATGATGAGGTGGGGGGCCAGGTGGAGTTGGAGCACTGATCTAGTATGGACTGCCAGAGAAGATCTCTCTGATAAAAGACATTTGTGTTAAGTCTTGAATGATGAACAGGACTTTCGACAGTGAAAAGCAGAGGGACAAGGATTCCAGGAAGAGAGAATAGCAGTGAAAAAAATTAAATACAGACGGAAAGGAAATTGATACACAAGTAGTCTTACAATAAACTTACAATTTGATATAACTTAATTCCCTAACCAAATTACAATTTGATATAACCTAATTACAGTTTGATATAACCTTGAAAGCAGCAGAACCTAATACATAATGATCCAAAGTCAAATAAGATATGCTGCCAACTCTAAGGAAGCTCAGAGGCAAATAAGTGAGATGTATTCCTATTCTCTATTCCTTTTTCATCATGAAAATGATATGGGTACAGGGATCAATATGTATTACCCAAATGACCTTAAACGAATTATTTAATCTCTTTAAAACTTGGGTAATAGTATCTTTCCTGCCAGTTTCAACTGTTACATCTGTCAGGGTTCTTAAATGCAAGAAACAGAAATCATCTATAAATGATATAAAAGCTGAAAATGTATTTATTAAAGGATATCAAGCAGCTCACAGCTCTCCCAGAGGCTGAAGAAACAGGCTAGAAGTTCTCCTCCCAATAAAGCCTCTGAGTACCAACACTGCAGCTTGCACCAATATACTGATGCTGGACACTGGGTGCTGGTGATAGAACTTTGCAGTCTCAGAAACTAGATGTAGTTATTGTAGCTGTCACCCTTACTTCATGTGCATTTGGATTTCATAGCCATCTTCTTTCAATAGACACTTCTATCAGTGTATCCAAAATCTTGTTTTTATGGACTCCTTGAAGTCCTTCTTCTGGTTGTCATTCAAGTTTGTGTTGGGTGCATCGAATTAGATTGGAGAGTCTAGCAAGCAATAATACTCATGTCCCAGTAATAAGGAAGACTAGGAAAGCCAGGATCCGTCACTTTCAGTTCCTGTAAGGGTGTTGGGAGGCAGGGTAAGGGAGAAACTCTGCCAAAAGGATGACAAATGACCACTGCAAATAGGGTGGGCTCAAATGAGATAATTACATGAAAATGTTTCACAAACTAAGGGAGAATTTAGCCACATAACATTATCTGATTTTGTATTGCATAGATTTTTAACTCCTTGAGGGCAGGCAAGTTGGAAATAATGTGTAAAATAATGTTAAAATCCCAATACATATGCAGTCACATTTAAGCTCTCTATATGAAGATTGGAAGGAAACATACAGTAAAAGTTATTTTATTAGAGAAGTGAGAGTTGAGGTGAAGTAGTTCTTAAATTTTTTTAAAAAAAGACCTTTTCTATTGGATTCACAGTCTTCCTCACAAACTTGGATCCTAATTCTGATGAAAGGAAGCTTAAAGACGCAAAGCTTCGGGTGAAAAGAGGAACAGAACAGTTGGTGCCAGAATCGCATCCATACTTCATGATGCATTGAGTATGCTATGCAATCCTAATAGGAAGGAAAACTACCACTAATTAGGAGTTTAGAAAATTGCACAACGCTGCCTACCACGTAATAACTTCAAATGTAACCTGTTACACGTTAGCCGACGTGAGATTACATAGGGACATAGCAAAACTCGCTAGAGTTAGTTCATGTAAAGCACACAGAGATTGCTCTGATTACCAATAAAACGAAACGTTCACACAAACTGCTTGTCTTCCGGCCGCCCGGCTGTTTCCCACTTCTTCCAAAGAGCCCTGAAGAGTGAAGAAACAAACATCCGTCCTCAACTCTCGCGAGAGCTCCGCGTGTAACAGGGGCTGAGGCGGAGGATTGGTCTCTCAGGACGAAGAGCCTCCGCCATCCCGCCCCGGTTGCCAGGATACGCTGAAGCGCACGGCCGCTAGTGGGTAGGCCGGAGAGCCGAGGAGAAGTGCGCGTGGGCGAACGGGTGTGCGCGGCCTCAGAAAGAACTTACAGCATCCGCGAGCTGGGCCACGGCCCTCCCTACGAGCTGGCGGAGGTGAGAAACCCCGGGTCCCATCTCTTCCTCCCTGCCTTCCTCCCTCCCTCCCACTTCTGTTCTCTGGCCTTGGAGATGTCGATCCGCTCCAAACAAAACAAATTTCAACTCTGACTGAGATGTTACCGTCCGACCTGTAGCCAGGCCAGGCAGGTTCCAATTCTAGTCGGGCGAACAGCCAACAGCCCCGACACACCCCACTCCCCTAAGGAGACCCAGCAAGCAGAGAGCAAAGGACCACGATGGGCTAAAAAGGATTTTAGTAGAAGCAATAGATTTCTGCCTGTTAAGTGGAAGGAACTTGTTTCTATCTGTTGATCACAGTGCGGCCGGTTAGCAGCGTTTCACTTCTTCACATATGTGAGAATGGTTGGCTTAGGGAGGATAATGATAGTAATAATAATTAGAAGCCAGATGCTTTAAATTTAATATCTGTCATCTTCACAACAGCTCTGTAAGGTAGAGCTTTACTGTCACCCTTCTGTTTTACAGATGATGAAACATCCTGAGGGGTTAAGTAAGGGAAGATTATGCAGCTGCTAACTTTCAGCTTCTAACTTTGTCAGCACTAGTTTATATCGCTAATCTTTCTAGATCCAAAGGCCAGGCTGCCTTTCTGATTGTGTGACTAACTGGAAATTGTGTAAATCTTTGATTGAATAACCACGGAGTTAATGGCATATCTGTTGCTAATACCAACTTCTTAATCCCACTGGGACTAATATAATGGTAAGGTTTTTTTTTTACCTCAGGGAAGCAGTGGCAAAGAAAATTGGGTGAAATTTCTGTTTATTGTACATTTTCTCAAAGTTAGCAGGAAACCTAGAGTAATATCTTCTCTACTGGAAGAGATGTTTATTGTACTCCTTTTCTTTTGGAGAAACCATACTGATAATAGACCTTGTCTTCCTTTCAAAAAGTCATTTCACGAAATTCCTTTTTCCATTTGAAATTCTATTGCTTTGTACATAAATTTCAAAATGGCAAGGAATTAGAATCAGGGAGCTAGTTGGGACAGGAAGATTGGTGTGAATATATTCAAATGAGATATCTGAATGGAAATTTTAGATAAACAATTGAAAACTCGGAATTTCTGTCCAGTTGAAAGGACAGAACTGTAGGCATTGATTAGTGAGCCATACACATAGTTGGAGTTGTAAAGATGGATGATTGTAGAAAGGATAGAAGCAATCCAAAGACTGGTTATGAATAATGCTCAGAAAAGTAGTACTGGACATGGAGTGTAGAAACAGAGAAATCGTTTTGGTCCAACACACACTTCATTTGCTTTTTAACAATTTAGTAAATTTTTCTAATCGGCAATACCTCTATGAAAGAGGAAATTTTTGAAAGTATGAAAGAGAACGGAAAGTTTTTGCTTGTCACTGAGACAGGTGCTGGGGATATAAAGATTAGTAAGATTCAGCTCTTGCCATCAAGGGTGAGAAATACTTCAGCAGATCATTTCAAATGGTGTGATAGGTTCTGGAATAAAAAAATACACAGGCTTCGTGGTAACATATAGAACAGGCCCAGACCCTCGAATTGAAGAAGACAAAGATTCCAAGACCAGTTATGGACAGGTCATAGAAGGATTCCTACAAAAAGTGACAAGCAAGTTGTGTTAGGCAAGGGGACCACTTAAGAGGTTGGTATAATAGCCCACTTGAGTCAGTGATGCCTTGAATTGGCCAATGCTGTAGGAATAGAGAGTAAAGTACCTGTTAAACATTTAGGAACAAAATCGGTAGAACTAAACAAACTCAGCAGAACTATGTGATCAGCCATGGGAAGTGAGGGAGAGGGAGATATCAAGGACTAAATTTCTGACTTGTATGACTAGGAGGCGAGACTGAGAAGAAGGACAAATTTTGGGGAGATAATGAGTTTGGATTATTTGTATTTCGTTTGAAATATTTAGGCATCTAAGTGGAGATGTTATGTTATTATTTGGATATAAACACCACAAGCTGAGTGCTAAAATAAGGGCTGGACATGAAATTGTGTGTAACCAGCTTATTAATTGTTAAAGCCCTGAGTGTGGATAAGGGGGCCCAAGGAGAGCTTAGAGAGAGAAAAGAAAAAGACAGTGGATGGTATCTTAGAAAATGCTGCTATATAAGGACAGATCAAGAAGACAGAAAGAAGAACCAGAAGAGAGGAAAGTGTCATGGAGGTGTTTCATATAAATGTGGACACCAGTAAAGTAGGATGACATTTACATCACTGGCAATATTGGCAGGGGTCATTCAGGAGATAGTGGGAAATAATGAAGTAGAAAATAGTGGATATAAACTATTCTTAAGAATTGGGCTGCATAAGGGAAGGATATATGGGACAGAGTTACATAGAGGTGGTTGCAGGATCAAGAAATTAGTTTTTGAAGGTAGGAAAGAATTGAACATGGTAATAGAATGAAGGAAAGGAGAGCATTTAAAGATAGTGGTAGCAGTGAGGGTAATGCCACAAAGAAGATGGGATCAAGGGTAAATCAGAGTAGAGATTGATCTTGAATAAGATATGGAATGGCTGTTGAGATTGAAGGGCAGGATGGATGTAGAGAAATTTGAATGCCCCAAAGGTGATGGAGTTCAAGTTGTAATTTTCTTAAATGGGTCATCTGCTAAGAGTGGCAGGAACAGAGGTTAAATGGAAAAGTAATTAAAGAGGAGAGTTATCAAATAGAGCAGTATCTTATCAAGGATAAATAATTTCTGAAATGAGGGTCCAGCTAAAATTTGTGACTATCATTTTTCAGTACCCCAGTCTGTACAGTTGTATAATTTCCACCAGCAGTGTTCAGCAAATCAGGTTGGATGTAGAGAAGGGTTTCTGATTTTGCTAGTTGGGTTGGAGAATAGTTCAGGGATACAAATTAGTTGATGATGCTCATGAGACAGTAAGTTCATGAGAGAAGGAGGAGAGTTCTTAAACACCCTTGGCAAGGTATCACTGGTGACTTCTTGGATGGGGACTCCATTGGACATTCCAGTTTTCATCTTATTTGAATTCCTAACTGTAAATGGCATAGCTCACCATTCCTGCCTTCTCTTGGCATTTCTGACACACACTCCTTCTTTTTTCCTTTGCTTTTTAGGCCTTAATTTTCAATCTTATAATAGTTTTTCCTCTTCTGTGTGATCTGTATGTATTGATGTTCCTCAGGACAGAATCTTGGGCACTTTTCTCTCTTTCTCCATGTTCTCTCTCTAGATAAGTATCTTCATAACTCTTTTATATGACCTACAATAGGACATACATTTTTATATTGTAGCCCAGTAAACACATATGTGTAAATTTATGTAAATATAACTGAAACAAAAATTTAATGAAACAATATTTACCCTTCAGTGAACTCTCTTTTTTAAAAAATTTTATTTCACATTTAAAGCATATTGGTCATAACCTGCAAAATTGTTTTCAGAACGCACTAATAGATTGTGACCAACAATTTGAAAACTGCTACTCAAAAAATTATTAGACAGAATTTTAAATAATATTATATCCTGATGAATAAAAGAGACGGTTGATGAACTGGGAGATAATGAGTGAATTAAGGAAATGGTTTAAAGGCGCGTGTAGTGGGAATAAAGATGAGCAAAGGGTAGAAGGAGGGGAGAAGACCTGAGAATAGAGTATTTCAATTAAGATGTTTGAGATGAAGCAATTCCAGATGATGACAAGCTCCATGTCTTGCCATGGCTATGAATGACTGAAATGGAGTTAAGATCATTGCTAAAGTTGAGACCAGAGAACTGTGAAGCTGGAATATCAGGTATTGGGTCTAGTATCCAAATGGAAATCATCCAGGTTGATGGTAAGATTGGAATAGAGAAGCTGTGCACTATGTACAAAAGACCTTAGAGAGATTAGGAAGTCAGTAATTACCAGCAACCAGGAAAGATGAAGGCAATATTCTTACATTCTCAGATCCTCAAAGGACATGAATCTTGTTTATTTTTTTAAAGACGTGGAAGAATGTTTTAGAAGTGACATTGGGGAGCAAGGAGAGTGCCACCTCCTTTGCTTTAAAATTGTGAGACAGGAAGCTAAAACACTTTGACTACTGAAAGTGTTGTTCTCTCAGGGGAGGCCAAGATTCTGTTAAAGTTAAGAAAATAGGAAGTATTTGTAACAAATGCAGAATATAAGAGAGTTAATCGTGGACCAGAAAGTGCAGAGAAAAGATGGGAGCAAAGAAAGATGTTGGATATGCCAAGAGAGAAAAGTTATCGGAGTCTGCTAAAGAGGCAGGTAACTAGAGGAGCTTGCATTTTGGTAAGACAATAGAAAGACGAGGAAGGAATGTTGCAGGAAACAATCTCATATTTCTAAATGGAGCACTGATGTCAAATTTGAACAAAATTAAAGCAGAGTTAGCCTTGTAGTGGCAATTTGCAAGAACAGTTGTTGTGAATTAAATGTAAGGGTATGATGGGTCATCTGTCTTCTAGAGAAGATATCAAAAGACAATTATTTATTGCTTCCAAACAGTGATTAAAGTGAACAAACAATGGCCAGCAATCACAAATCATCAGCAGCTCGCCCTGTTTCCCGAGGTGGAGTTGGGTTAACAGGAAGGCCTCTTTCTGGGATACGACCCCTATCAGGAAATATTCGAGTGGCAACTGCAGTAAGTTTGAAACAAATCTGTTTATTTTGGGATGCCAAGGTGGGAGGACCACTTGAGTCCAAAAGATTGAGGTTGCTTTTGCTGTATCCTATAGGTTTTGGATATGTTGTGTTTCCATTATAATTTGTTTCAAGAGTTTTAAAAAATTTCCTTTTTAATCTCTTCATTGACCCACTTGTCATTCAGGAACAGATTTCTATGTGTTGGTATACTTTCCAAACTTCCTTTTGTTATTAATTTGTAGTTTTATTCCATTATGATCAGATAAAATACTTGATATAATTTCAGTTTTTAAAAATGTTATAAGACTTGTTTTGTGGACTAACATGTGGTTTATTCTTGAGAATTATCCATGTGCTGAGAAGAATATGTATTCTGCGTCGTTGGTTAAAATGTTCTGTAAATATCTATTAGGTCCATTTGCTCCAGATGATGTCTGATTTTTTTGTTGTTGATATTCTGTCTGGATCATCTGTCTCGTGCTGAAAATAGGGTGTTGAAATCTTCAGCTATTACCGTCCGGGATCTGTCTCTCTCTAGCTTTAATATTTGCTTTCTGTGTCTAGGAATTCCAGTGTTGGGCGCATAGATATTTACAATCCCTATGTTCTCTTGTTGAATTGAGCCACCATTTATTGAATACCTTTATCTCTTTTTTATTTGTTTGACACAGAGTTTGGCTATTGTTGCCCAGGCTGCAGTGCAATGGCGAGATCACAGCTCACTGCAACCTCCACCTCCCAGGTTCAAACGATTCTCCTGCTTCAGCCTCCCAAGTAGCTGGGGTGACTGGCATGCGCCACCATGCCTTGCTAATTTTGGATTTTTAGTAGAGGCGGGGTTTCTCCATGTTGGTCAGGCTGGTCTCAAACTCCTGAACTTAAGTGATCTGCCCACTTCAGCCTCCCAAAGTGCTAGGATTATAGGTGTGAGCCATCGCACCTGGCAATACCCTTATCTCTTTTTATAGTTTTTGTCTTGAAATCTATTTTGTGTGATTTAAGTATAGCTATTCCTGCCCTTTTTTTGGTTCCCATTTGTATGAAATATCTTTTTTTTTTTTTTTTTTTTCTGAGACAGGGTCTCAGTCTATTCCCAAGGCTGAAGGGCAGTGGCATAATCTCGGCTCACTGCAGCCTCAACCGTCTGAGCTTAAGCAATCCTCCCACCTCAACCTCCTGATAGTTGGGACACAGGCACATGCTACCTTGCCTGGTTAATTTTTTGTATTTTTTTTTTTTTTTTTTGTAGAGACAGAGTTTTACCATGTGGCCAAGGCTAGTCTCAAACTCCTGACCTCAAGAGATCCACCCACCTCTGCCTCCCAAAGTGCTGGGATTATAGGCATGAACCATTGCACCTGGCCTGTATGAAATTCTATCCCTTTATTTACAACCCATGTGTCTTTATAGGTAAAGTGTGTTTCTTTTAGGCAGTAGATCTTTGGATCTTGTCTTTTTATCCATCCATTTAGCCACCCTGTGTCTTTTTATTGGAGAGTTTAGTCTATTTATATTGGACTTTGATTTGTTTTCTGATTGTTTTGTGGTCTTCTCTTCCTTCTTTCCTTCCTTCCTGTCTTCCTTTTAATGAAAGTGATTTTCTGTGGTGGTAGTTAGTGTGTGTGTGTGTGTATGTGTATGTGTGTGGTATGTTTTTTGATTTGAGGTTACTAAGAAGCTTGCACATAATATTTTAAAACTCATTGTTTTAAACTGAGAGCACTGATGGCACAAACAAATAAATAAACCAAGAGAAACTTAATGTAATCTTCTTAGTCTGGGCTTGTTTGTACCCATTCTTCTTGGGAAGGCTTTCTAGGTATTTAATAAGATTTGGGTGTTGTCACTTACATTTTGGTCACTGCAGCTATGTCTGCATTAGGTGATACCCCATGCCCAGTAATGCTGTTGCTCTTGTAGACTTGTAGAGGGATCACCTTGATGGTCTCGGGTAAGATCCAGAAGAATTATTTTTCATTTCTGATTGTGTTTATTTGGATCTTTCCTTTTCATTTTTTGGTCAGTCTAGCTAGTGGTTTATGAACTTAATCTTTTTGAAAAACCAGCTTTTTGCTTCATTAATTACTTGTAATTTTTAAAATTTTGATCTTTAGTTATGTTCCGACCATTGTTATTTCTTTTCTTTTGTAAATTTTGGGTTTGGTTTGGCTTTGGTTTTCTAGTTCCTTGATGTGTGATATTAGGTCATCAATTTGTAATCTTTCTACTTTTTGGATGTAGGCATTTGATGCTGTTAACTTTCCTCTTAGCACTGTTTTTGACGTATCCCGCAGGTTTTTGTATATTTTGTTTCCCTTTTCATTTGTTTCAAAAATTTCTTATATTTCTATCTTAAATTCTTTATTGATCCAGTCATTGTTCAGGAGTTTGCTGTCTAATTTGTATGTATTTGTATGATTTCTGAAGTTTTTGGTGTTGATTTCCCACCGTTTTATTTTTACCAAGAGGCTTGCACATAATATCTTAAAACCCATTGTTTTAAACTGAGAGCACTGATTACACAAAGAAATAAGCAAAGAGAAACACCCAAATCCCCTAGATTTATGTGTCTTTTAGGGCTAGATAGGGTTCTCATAGGCAGGTTATAGTTGGATGTTGTTCTTGTTTATTTATTATTTTTGAGGCAGAGTCTCGCACTGTCGCTCACGCTGGAGTGCAGTGGTGGGATCTCGGCTCACTGCAACCTCTGCCTCCCGGGTTCAAACAGTGCTCCTGTCTCTACCTGCTAAGTAGCTGGAATTACAGGCACATACCACCGCACCTGGCTAATTTTTGTATTTTTAGTAGAGACAGGGTTTCATGACATTAGCCAGGCTGGTCTTGAACTCCTGACCTCAGGTGATCCACTGGCCTCGGCCTCCTAAAGTACTGAGATTACAGGTGTGAGCCACCACGCCTGGCCATTTTGTTTTTAAATCTTCTGCTAATATGTATCTTTTAAGTGAATCATTCAATTCATTTACATCACATTTGTGGTTAATATTGATGTGAGGCTTTGTTCCTATCATTTTGTTTGTTGTTTTTAAGTTGTATAAATTTGTTTCTTTCTTTTAATCTTTTTATGGGTTGATGAAATTCTTTTATCTTGACATTTAATTATTTTGTCTTCCTCCTTTGTGATTGTTTTATAAGAACTATGAGTTAAATTTTTTTGTGTGTTTTTGAGATACTGTATATCCACCTTTAATCTCTATGTTGAAGACCCCTTTGAACATTTACTGTAGGACAGGCTTAGTGGTAACACATTCCCTCAGCATTTGCTTGTCTTGGAAATACTTTATTTCTCCTTCGTTTATGAATCTTACTCTGTCAGGATATAAAATCCTTGGCTGACAGTTTTTTTTGTTTGTTTGTTTTCTCAGCGCTTCGAAAATGACATCTGATTCTCTTCTGGCATGTAATATTTCCACTGAAAAGTCTGCTTTTATTCTGATAGGATTGTCTTCATAAGTGACTGGATACTTTTCTCTTACTAATTTTAAAATTCTTTCCTGGACTGGGCGCGGTGGCTCATGCCTGTAATCCCAGAACTTCGGGAGGCTGAGGCAGGTGGATCACCTGAGGTCAAAAATTCGAGACCAGCCTGGCCAACATGGAGAAACCCCGTCTCTACTAAAAATACAAAAAAGTAGCCGGCTTGGTGGTGTGTGCCTGTAATCCCAGCTGCTGCGGGGCTGGGGCTGAGGCAGGAGGATCGCTTGAATCTGGGAGGTGGAGGTTGCAGTGAACCGAGATTATGCCACTGCACTCCAGCCTGGGCAGCAGAGCAGGACTCTGTCTCAAAAAAAAAAAAATTCTTTCCTTCACTTTGACTTTAGACATTCTGGTAATATGCTGTGGTAAAGTCATTGCAAAAAAAAAAAGTCATTCATTTAATGTTTACATTAATGTTTATGTAATGTTTACATTTTTGTTTGCATTTAATGCAGTTTATTGTTTAATGTTTGCATTTTTGAAAATAGTAATGCTTGTATAAAACATACAAACAACGTTATAGCAACAGAAAAAAAAAAAGAAAAAAAAAACATACAAACAGGCTGGACGCGGTGGCTCACGGCTGTAATCCCAGCACTTTGGGAGGCCGAGGTGGGTGGATCACGAGGTCAAGAGATCGAGATCATCCTGGCCAATATGGTGAAACCCCATCTCTACTAAAAATACGAAAATTAGCTGGATGTGGTGGCGTTCGCCTGTAGTCCCAGCTATTTGGGAGGCTGAGGCAGTAGAATTGCTTGAACCCGGGAGGCGGAGGTTACAGTGAGCCGAGATTGCACCACTGCACTCCAGCATGGTGCCTGGCGACAGAGGGAGACTCTTGTCTCCAAAAAATATATATATATATAAACAGTGGAGAAGCATTACGGTTTCTTTCCATTGCAAATATAACCACTATCAACATTATTTTTGAGATGGAGTCTCGCACTGTTGCCTGGGCTGAAGTGCAACGGTGTGATCTTGGCTTACTGCAATCTCTGCCTCCTGGGTTCACGCAATTCTCATGTCTCAGCGTTTTGAGTTGCTGGGATTACAGGCACACGCCACAACACCTGGCTAATTTTTTTTTTTCTATTTTTAGTAGAGTCGGGGTTTTGCTATGTTGGCCAGACTGGTCTGAAACTCCTGACCTCGTGATCCACCTGGCTCGGCCTCCCAAAATGCTGGGATTACATGCATGAGCCACCACACTTGGCCCTTTTTAATGCATATATAAACACACACATATACATACATAGTTTGTATGACTTTGGTCTATTCCAAAATCAAGATAGCACTATATACATTATTTTTCTCGTCCATTTCTTTCAGCAATATATTACGAATATGTTGCCAAGTGAACACGTATGCATCCACTTCATTATTTTTAATGTGTATAGTTTTAACTTATATGTTCTTCTCTATACTTTCATCTGGTGAATGGAAAACAAAAAGTAGTTTAATTAGTTGAGTAGCTCTCACAATTATTCTTGCATAAAGCCAAAGAAGAAATGATTCAGAAAATTTACCAGGAAGAGATTTAACATTCTCTTCTAAAGATCACTTGGGTTAACCCTTAACTCATTTCATTTGAATTTATAGTTGACAGTCTTCCTGTGTCCAACACATTCTCTAGTATTAGTACTATTCCTGGCCCCTGTGCTCAAAATAATTCCCTAGTAATTCTTAGAACCACTTAAGAACTATGTTACTGATGTTGTCTGATTGGATTAAAGCTGTGAGCTAAGATAATTAACAACAATAAAAATGAATAGCAGTGGTTGTATCTAACCCCTATTTAAAATTTTTACCCCACATTTAATGTTCTGCTTTACTGTTTGATGAAGATAGGGAAAAAAGAGAGTAAGGAAGTTAATTAGATGAAGGACAGTTATTTTGAAACGGTTTCAGGATGTCTTATGTTCTCATACCTAAAGATATTATATGAACTGACATAAAGGGAGTCTTCTGGCCTTTCCTGACGGTATATAATGTTATATTGGATTTTGCATATCTGAAGTAGAGAATCATATTGAGTAATAATATGAATGCTTGTTTAATAATGTAAGCCCTTTAGTACTTACATGGTCCTCTTAGGATAGATTTATATCCATTTGTTTTTACATGATTAAAATTTTCTTTTTTTTCTCTTAATTTTTAAAGGTAATATATACTCACTGTAATAAGGTGTAAATACCAAATTGTACAAAAGAGAGAAGAAAAATCAACTATAATATCATTATATATAGATCATAATTACTATTTTTCATATAGTTTTTTTAAAATTTATTTTTATCTTTATTTGTTTTTTTTTAAAGATGGTCTGTGTTCTCCAGGCTGGCCTCGAACTCCTGGATTTTAAACAATCCTCTCATCTCAGACCTCACCAAGTAGCTGGGACTGTTGGTGGATGCCACTATGCCCAAACTTCCAGCCTTTTTTGTTTTAAAAAAGTAGAGTTATGAACCAGGCACAGTAACTTGCACCTGTATTCCCAGCTACTTGGATAGCTGAGGCAGAAGGATCTCTTTAGGCCAGTAGTTCAAGACTAGCCTGATTAGCATAGTTAGCTCTTGTCTCTAAAACAAACAAACACAGAATTATAAATACTATCTTGTAAACTGCCTTTTTATTTATTTATTTATTTTACTTATTTTTTGAGACGAAGTCTTGCTCTGTTGCCAGGCTGGAGTGCAGTGGCGTGATGCCAGCTCACCGCAATCTCCGTGTCCCAGGCTCAAGTGATTCTCCTGCCTCAGCCTCCTGAGTAGCTGGGACTATAGGCACATACCATTACGCTCAGCTAATTTTCTGTATTTTTAGTAGAGACGGGGTTTCACCATGTTGGCCAGGCTGGTCTCGAACTCCTGACTTCGTGATTTGCCCACCTTGGACTCCCAAAGTGCTGGGATTACAGGCATGAGCCAACGCACCCGGCCTACCTTTTTATTTTTATTTTATTTATGTATTTATTTTGAGAGTGAGTCTCACTCTGTCACCCAAGCTAGAGTGCACTGGCATGATCCTGGCTCACCGCAGCCTTGACGTCCCGGGTTCAAGCGATTCTCATGCCTCAGCCTCTTAAGTAGCTGGGATTAAAGACGTGCCACCCACACCTGGCTAACTTTTGTGTTTTTAGTAAAGATGAGATTTCGCCATGTTGGCCAGGCTGGTTTCGAACTTCTTACCTCAAGTGATCCACCTGCCTTGGCATTCCAAAGTGCTGGGATTACAGGTGTGAGCAACCACACCCAGCTTAAACTGACCTTTTTACATACTGTAACTTATTTAACCATTTTCTACTGTGGACATTTAGCTCCTTTCCAATTTTGAGGTATTATAAATAATGTCTACATATAGAATTTTAAATTTTCATGCAATGTATTTTTAAGTATTCATAGAATATTAAATGTTAAATAAATTTACTAATACATTGAATAACAGTATTTAATAATTCAGACATTTAAAAAATAAGGAAATTTTTACAAATCAAGTAAATTTTGGTGGTTTTGTTTTGTTTTGTTTTCATTTTTTTTCTTTAATGCGTCTTTCCAGGACAAAAAATAATATCCAAAGATATTTTGGCACTAACAGCACGATCTGTAGCGAGAAAGTTTAGCAGTCTGTTTGAACTGTTGATTCTTCCAAGGAGACCTCAGAGAGCCAAGACAGTGTAAAGGAAAATACGAAAAAAAGACTTGTTAAGACATTATTAAGGGCACGAAAGTTGAATTAAGCACAGTTAATGTACAAACAACAAAGCCGCCCAGCAGAAGACCACTTAAAAACTACAACTGGCAGGCTTCAAAGAGCTACAAAACATGCTCCAAAGAAGAGATAAATTTAATTGTAATTTGAATGTTGTCTTTGCAGTTGTACAGTGTTTTTTCCAGTTTACTAAAAATGAAATCTTGTTTGTCATTTAGATGCCACCTGGGACAGCCAGGCCAGGTTCTCGTGGTGGTACCATAGGGACGGGCGGAGTTCTGTCTTCTCAAATCAAAGTTGCTGATCGTCCTGTAACACAACAAGGTTTGACTGGAATGAAAACTGGGATGAAAGGTACCTATTTTAAGATGAGTATCCACTTGGGTCTGTGTTTTGTAAGAAATAAATAATTGTGAACAATAAAAGAAAAAGAGAAAGTTGAGTATATTTTGTATAGTAAGTATTACAGTACCATTTTATTAAATCGGACTTATAGTATATAAGAATTATTACATGAAATTATGGCATGTAATAAGAATTATAGCATGTAATTGTTATTTAATTCACAAAATTATTGTAAGGTCTAAACAACAGAATGAACATGGAAAAACATTTTGAATTAGCTATATACAGATGTGAGCTCTTTCGATCTTCATTTTTCTGACATGGAACTGTAGTATGACTTGAAGAACTTTGAAATAATATTCAAGAAAAGTTCAAGATTGAAAATTAGAGTTGTAGTACTATATAGAAATACTCTGAAATAGTTTGGATAGTTACTATATCAAAATGATACTTAAAATACTTGTGTATTTATGAGAGTGAGTCAAGAAATGTTATTTTTTTCTAATAATTAGTATCTGTTCTAATACTTATATAAGGAAATGAGGCTAACACATAGATTTATATTAAATCTCTGATTATGCTTCTGTATATGTATTTAGAGAAGCATAAGAATACAAATATATATTATAGTTTAAAATTTAGATCTGTGGTATATATAAACCAAAGTATGGTAAACGTCTTATATTTTTTTCTTTTTATTATAGGCAGTGGTCAGTAGCCTGTGATGAACTGTTTTAGAGTTTTTTATTTTCTGTAGTTTTGACAGATGATTTATCAGGAATGAAGATACTCTGCTAGTCCAAAATTAATTATAACATATCATATATACTACTTTCTATAATATAGTATATCATTCCTTTCAAGAAACTTAAATTTTCTCATCTACATTCTAATAGCATATAGATCACTAAATATTAAAAATCAATTGATTGTTTACAAATGTTTGCTTAATGATTATGAGTACCATGAAAAAATAATTCAAAATTACATAGTCACTTAACTAGTCTTTGAAAGTATATGCACAGAAATATTTGTATGTTTAATATTATTTTAAAACATTAAGGTGGAAACATATTAAAATTCTACAGTAAATTATCAAATGTTTATTTCTGTATTAATTTATCCTTTAAAACAGAACCAGTATAATTTAAGATTGTTAGTTTCTACCAGTATACTTCAAAGCCTTTTATGAGACAGTTCTGAACGTTACCACTACACACAGCTATCTGCTGTGAATTTCATTCTTACCTTCTCTAGTGCCCCATTTCCCAGTGTAATAAGATATTACCTCTACTACTCAGCACAAACCTTATAGTTAATACACCTAGTCTTCTTATACTTGGCAGGGCACTTTATCTCTTACCAGGTTTAAGACATTTAACCTAGGAATACTTTCTTAGTTCTACTGAAATGTAAGACCATTTCTAAAAAAGTCTCTGAGACAAATTAAAAAATCAGAATCATTTTCTCACATTGAGGAATGTCTGCCGTGTCTAATATGACAGCCAATAGTCAGAAATAGCTGCTTAAATTTAAATCAGTTCCCCAGTAGCACCAACCAAATTTTAAGTGCTCAATAGTCCCACTGCCCACTTTATTGGATGGTGTTAATTTAGAATATTTCTGTCACTGTAGAAAGTTACTTTGGACAGCTCTGTTCTAGATTCCCTTAGACTCAGTTTTCATTCCATCAGCCTGTTCTGTAGAGCCTACTGTCTTAACAGCCCCACTTCTAGCACCATCCTTGTAGTTTTAATTGAAGCTTCCCTTATGTCATGGTTCTAAGATACTTGTTTTCTTTTCTGTTTCAGTGATTGTTCTTGATTCATTGGGGCATTCATGAAGACTGTCTTTAGAATTGTGGAGTGTAATTCTGATTGTGCTTTGGACTTGCTATTTTGTTGGCATTTCAAAACTGAACACTAACACTTAAAACATTTTTTTTAGGTCCCCAGAGGCAAATTTTAGACAAGTCTTACTATCTTGGGCTTCTTAGGTATGTTAAACATGTCTTTACATCCGTATGTTTTACTTGAAATAGTGTGTACATTCTGTCAAAATACAGTATATAACTTTAATATGAAGTTTTAGCTATGATACTTATTAGGATAATTAGGTGTCTATTGATTTCTAAGAATTATTTTATATTCTAACAATTTCTAGTTAACTTGGCTATGCTGTAAAATAAATGTGATAGTATAATTAGGCTGGGCTTTATAATTTTATGAATTTGTACGTATATGAGTTTGTTTTTGCTGCTATAATAAAATACCTGAGATTGGGTAATTTATAAGTAGTAGACATTTATTTCTTACTGTTCTGGAGACTGGGAAGTCCAAGATCAAGGTGCGAGCAGCTTCAGTGTCTGGTGGGCGCCTGTTTCTCACAGATGGCAAGGTGTCCTCGTGGCCGAAGAGTGGAAGGGCAAAAGGTGCCTAGCTCCTTCAACCCTTTTATAAGTCACTAATTCCATCCATGAAGGCAGAGCCTTCATGGCCTGATTACGTCCTAAAGTTTCTACCTCTTAATACTATTGCATTAGAGATTAAGTTTTGATATGAATTTTGGAGAGACACAAATGTTCAAACCATAGCATACTTTTTAATTTAATTTATTTTAATTTAATTTATATTTTAGAGACAGAGTCTCACTCTGTTGCCCAGACTGGAGTGCAGTGGCATGATCACAGCTCACTGCAACCTTGAACTCTTGGGTTCAAGCGCTCTTCCTGCCCCAGCTTCCCAAAGTGCTGGGATTATGGGATTATAGGCATGAGCTACCAGCACACCTGACCTCATAGCTTTTTTCTTTTTTGAGACAAAGTCTCACTCTGTCACCCAGGCTAGAGTGCAATGGCGTGTGATCTTGGCTCACTGCAACCTCCACCTCCTGGGTTCAAGAGCTTCTCCTGCCTCAGCCTCCTAAGTGGCTGAGATGAAAGGTGTGTGCTACCATTCCTGGCTAATTTTTTTGTATTCTTAGTAGAGATGGAGTTTTACCATGTTGGCCAGGCTGGTCTTGAACTCCTGACCTTGTGATCTGCCCGCCTTGGCCTCCCAAAGTACTAGGATTATAGGCATAAGCCACCGTGCCAGGCCTCCATGCAGAGTTTTATATAAGTATGTATTTGGTCAGTTGCTATGAATGTGGCCTAATTTTAATTAATTCATAAGCTTTTTTTTTTTTTTTTTGAGACAGAGTTTTGCTCCTGTCTCCCAGACTGGAGTGCAATGATGGGATCTCACCTCACTGCAACCTCCACCCCCCAGGTTCAAATGATTCTCCTGCCTCAGCCTCATGCCTATGATCTGCGAGTAGCTGGCATTATAGGTGCCTGCCACCATGCCTGACTAATTTTTGTATTTTTATACAGATGGAGTTTCACTGTATTGGCCAGGCTAGTCTCAAACTGCTTGACCTCAAGTGATCCACCTGCCTAGGCCTTCCAAAGTGCTGGGATTACAGGTGTGAGCCAGTGCGCTCAACCTCATAAACTTTTGTTATGTGTCTCTGGGGATGCATCTCTAAATCAACAACTTTTTCTTAATCTTAGCGTTTTCTCTGCTTGTATGTTCTACTGTTTTATCTCCATCTTTCCATTTTACTTTATTTTCTTCTTGGCACATTATATGTATCTTCTTTCTCTTTATTTCTCTTTTGTTTAATCCACCCTTCCATTGTGCCCTGAAAGTCCTGCTTTGTTTTCTTCATTTTTAATTTTTTTGAGACGGAGTCTTGCTCTGTCGCCAGGCTAGAGTGCAGTGGTGTAATCTTGGCTCACTGCAACCTCTGCCTCCTGGGTTCAAACGATTCTCATGCCTCAGCCTTCTGTGCCTGTAGCTGGGATTACAGGCATGCGCCACCACACCTGGCTAATTTTTGTATTTTTAGTAGAGATGGGGTTTTACCATGTTGGTCAGGATGGTCTCAATTTCCTGACCTCATGATTCATCTGCCTTGGCCTCCCAAAGCCAGTGCACCCAGTTACCTGGATCCTTTTGATTTTCAAACTCCTAGAAGGCAATAAAGAAAAATACGGTTTTCCTTTATCTGTTTTCAAAGCTTAGTAAGAAAGACAGTAAGGCCATCAGTTATTTAGTATCTCTGTTACTCAGCCACTTTTTAATCAAATGAAGGAAAGGAAATATAGTTATTCCTAATGATTGTATTGCCTTTCTCCTCCAGGATTTGTGCTTCCACATCAAAGAATAGTTCTAGCTGTTTGTGTAATTGTCTGGTTCTAGCGCAGTGGTTCTCACCTTGTGGTGATTTTGCCCCCCAAGGAAGATTTGTCAATTTCTGTACATGTTTCTTGTTGTCTTAAGTGAGGTGGGAGGAAGTGCTACTGATACTCAGACCCAGGATGCTGGTAAACATTCTACAGTGTACAAAATATCTCTCAACACGAAGTACTAATCACCGAACAAAATGTAACTAGTGCTACTGTTGAGAAACTGTCCTCTAGAGGGTAGCAAAAGCTGTGATGATAACAGTTAAGCACCTAAATCTGCCTATGGCTTGTACTAGTTTGACCACGCTTTCATTCTGGTCTATTTCATCTTTTGTTATGAATCTGTGTCAGTTTCTGATCAGTTGAGTAGAATAGGATGGGATATACCTCATTTTCTTTTTTCTGAGATGGAGTCTCACTCCGTCTCCCAGGCAGGTTGGAGTGCAATGGCACGATCTTGGCTCACTGGAACCTCCACCCACCAGGTTCAAGCTATTCTCCTGCCTCAACCTCCATAGTAGCTGGGACTACAGGCATGCACCGCCACACCTGGCTAATTTTTGTATTTTGAGTAGGGATGGGGTTTCACCACCTTGGCAAGGCTGGTCTTGAACTCCTGACCTCAAGCGATCTGCCTACCTTGGCCTCCCCAAAGTGCTGGGATTATAGGCATAAGCCACCGCGCCCAGCCAGGATATACCTCGTTCGTAACGAAATAAGCCACCTACACCAGGCACGGTGCCTCACGCCTATAATCCAAGCACTTTGGGAGGCTGAGGCGGGCGGATCACAGGGTCAAGAGACAGAGACCATCTTGGCCAACATAGTGAAATACAGTCTCTACTAAAATACAAAAATTAGCCGGGTATCGTGGCGCACGCCTGTAGTCCCAGCTACTCGGGAGGCTGAGGCAGGAGAATTGCTTGAAGCTGGGAGGCGGAGGTGGCAGTGAGCCAAGATCGCGCCACTGCACTCCAGCCTGGCGCCTGGTGACAGAGCAAGATTCTGTCTCAAAAAAAAAAAAAGAAAGAAAGAAGCCACCTAAACTTTTTGTGAAGTTTAGTGAACTTCACAAAACTATTTATGTTATTGTTACATATTAATGAAAAGTTTAAATTTTGCTTAACTAGAGTTTTCTGGATTAGAAGCATTGCTGACATTCTTATTTCTTTTCAAATAGAAGTAAAATAAGTGAACTTACAACTGAAGTTAATAGACTTCAGAAGGAAATAGAAATGTACAATCAAGAGAATTCAGTATATTTGTCATATGAAAAGAGGTGAGTAATAAGTATTAATTCAGTATTTTGTACTTACAATACTAAATTTGTAGTTATCCAGATTGTTTGTAATACTCATTTCCTTATTTGTATATATTCATGAATGTATTTATTGTATGCTTGCAGGGCCGAGACTTTAGCTGTTGAAATAAAAGAGTTTCAAGGACAACTAGCAGACTACAACATGGTATTGTATCTTTTCTAAGAGAATTTGCTGTGAATATTTTCATTAGTTTTTACTACTGCTTTAAAAATACATTATTTTAGTAGGCAAAGGACATGCACAGATACTTTTTGAAAGAAGACAAACATGCAGCCAATAAGTGTATGAAAAGAAGCTCATCATCACTGATCATTAGAGAAATGCAAATCAGGGGCATAATATACCATCTCACACCAGTCAGAATGGCTGTTACTAAAAAGTCAGAAATAACAGATGCTAGTGAAGTTGCAGAGAAAAAGGAATGCTTATATACTGTTGATAGGAGTATAAATTAGTTCAAACACTGTGAAAGCAGTGTGGCGATCTTCAAAAAGTTGAAAACAGAACTACCATTCAACCCATCAATCCCATTACTGGGTATATACCCAAAGGAATATAAATCATTCTACCATAAAGACACATGCACACGTGTGTTCACTGGAGCACTATTTAGTAGCAAAGACATGGAATCAATGTAAATGCCAGTCAATGGCAAACTGGATAAAGAAAATGTGGTACATATATGCCATGAAATACTATGTAGTCATAAAAAAGAACAAGATCATGTCCTTTGCAGGAGCATGGATGGAGCTAGAGGCCATTAGCCTTAGCAGACTAACACAGGAACAGAAAACCAAATACTGCATGTTCTCACTTATAAGTGCGAGCTAAATGATAAGAACACATAGATGGAAAAAACAGATACTGGGATCTTCTTGAGGTTGGAGGTTGGAAGGAGGCAAAGGATCAGAAAAAGTAACTATTGGGTACTAGCTTAGTACCTGGATGACACAATAATCTGCACAACAAACCCCCATGTCAACCCCATTGTTGACAGTTTACCTGTACAACAAACCTGCACATGTACCCCTGAACCTAAAATAAAAATTTAGAAAACAAAACATTTGATGAAAAAATATATTTATTAATTTTTTATTTAAAATATCAAATACTACATGAATACATACTTTTATTATTTAAAATACCAAATAATACATGAATACAAAATATCAAATAATACATGAATAATACATGAAACCATAAAAAGTACAACAAAGTGTCCCTTTACTTTCTGCTTCATTTCCCTCCCTAGAAATAACTTAGCTTAACAGATTAGTATGTATTCTTCCAATGTTTTTCGTAAAATATGTTTACTGACACATACACAAATGCACACATGCTTTTCTCCCTAAAAAATATTAAAATAATAATTTAAATAATTTTAAAAATAGCTAAAATTCATTAAATCCATGAATCCTATCCTGTCAGTGATTCTACAATGATCATTGCTTTAAAAACACATTTTAGCTTTATGGAGTGTTGTCATCTTGAAAATTTTAAAATTTAATTATTTAACATACAGATTGACACCATCTGTATGTTTTACTCTAAATACTGTGTACATTCTGTCAAAATAGAGTATATAATGTAAATATAGTTCCACCAAAGATGCTTCTACCTGTGGACTTTCAGAAGAAACAATCCCCTTGGCAGTGTTGATAACTGCTCAATCCTTGGGTGATATTGGCCCCATGAAAATTTCTAGTGTCAGACTTTTTTTTCTTCTAATTCTTTAGGTGCTTTAGGCAGCAGTAGTGTCTGGATTTAATGAAAGAGACAAATTTTTATCTCACTACCCTTATTAAGAAATAATGTTATAAGAAATAAACATTCTATCATAATGGTTAGGACAAGTTATGATATACCTACTTGATATTGTTACCTTGTGTTTATCAGTGAAATTTTGCTGATTATAGTATAACTTTTTGTTGTTATTGGTGGTGGTAGGTTTTTTGTTTGTTTTTGTTTTGTTTCTGTTTTTTGTTTTTTTTGAGACAGAGTCTCGCTCTGTCGCTCGAGCTGGAATGCAGTGGCTCAATCATGGCTCACTGCAGTCTAGCCCTTGTGAGCTCAATTGATTCTCCCACCTCAGCCTCCCAAGCAGCTGAATGTACAGGCACATGCCATCACACTGGACTAATTTTTTGTATTTTTTGTTGAGATGAGGTTTGGCCATGTTGCCCATACTGGTCTCAAACTCCTAGGCTCCAGCGATCTAGGGGCATGCACATGTACCCTTGAATCTAAAATAAAATAACAGCATATATCTTTATGGTAGAATGATTTATATTCTTTTGAGTATACACCCAGTAATGGGATTGATGGGTTGAATGGTAGTTCTGTTTTTCAGCTTTTTGAGGAATCGCCACACTGCTTTCACAGTGTTTGAACTAATTTACACACCTACTACCTTGGCCCCCCAAAAGTACTGGGATTACAGGCATAAGCCATTGTGCCTGGACTGTTTTTATTTTTAAAGTTTTAAATTTTTTTTAGAGATAGGGTCTTGCTCTGTTGCTCCGGCTGGAGTACAGTAGCATGATTGTAGTTCACTGCAGCCTTGAACTCCTGAGCACAAGTGATCTTCCTGTATCAGCCTCCCAAGTAGCTGGGACTACAGGTGCATGCCACCATGCCTGGCTAATTTTTAAATTTTTTGGAGAGACAGGGTCTTGCTCTGTTGCCCAGGATGATCTTGAACTCCTGGGCTCAAGTGATCCTCCTGCCTCAGCTTCCCAAAGTGCTGAGATTGTAAACCTGCACCATTGCACCCAGCACTCTTACAATTCTTAAATTCACTGGACTACACAATTCATAACAAGCATTTTGCAGAGCCCATTATTCAGTGGGATTTTCTTTAGTAAATGATGTTCTGTTTTAAATATGAGAAAAATAGTTTTTATAAGGCTTGAAATGACATTAGATGAAAGGGAATTTTAGTTACACTGGAACACTTTAGGCATATTACTTCATATAAAAATACTAGCATGATCTGAGCACGGTGGCTCATGCCTGTAATGCCAGCACTTTGGGAGATTGAGGTGGGCAGATCACCTGAGGTTGGGATTTTGAGACCAGCCTGACCAACGTAGAGAAACCCCATCTCTACTAAAAATACAAAAAATTAGCCAGGCGTGGTGGCGCATGCCTGTAATCCCAGCTACTTGGGAGGCTGAGGTAGGAGAATTGCTTGAACCCGATCGGCGGAGGTTGCGGTGAGCCGAGATAGCACTATTACACTCTAGCCTGGGCAACAAGAGCGAAATTCCGTCTCAAAAAAAAAAAAATTCTAGCATGTAAAATACGCTATTTATAGATTTAATGAGCAAATACCTGATACAGAGCAGTTAGCTGGGTATCTGACATATAGTTAGCACTCAATAAATGTTAGATCTTATTAGCACTGATTTATATCATAATGAAAAATGTGATATACGTCATACCCAAATAGTTTGCTTTTAGTAGACCTCTGTTCACATTCTGACTCTATCACTTGCTAAATTTCTTTATCTGTAAAATGTGTACAGTCATATCTACTTCATAGAATGATTGTAAAAATTAAGTGAGTTAATACATATGGAATAGTGTTTGAACTAGGTGAATACCCTATATTGGCAACTGATATCCTTGCCTAACTTTTTAAAGCAGGCTTACTGCTGTTCCATCTGTGCAAGCCGTGTTGATAATTAAAAAAATCTTTTTACATTTTTGCTAGTGTAAATTTGTAAATCTGCTAACATTCTTCTCTCTTTGGGGGTGTTGGCAAGGGAAGAGAGCGTGATAGATCTTTCCAAAACTTTTGTCTTTTCCAGACCCTTATTTATAAGCTATGCCATCTTTTCAGAGAAGGCAAAGGTCTACAAGATATGATTTGCAGGAGGAGTAGTTCATTACTGCTCATTTACCCATGTTAAAAAATATAGTTTATTTATTGGCCAGGTGCATAATATATGATTACTTAGGTAGCTCAATATTTGTTTTTAATCTTAAAACAGAAAATATTTAAAAGTATTAATACTTAAGTTACTACTCATTTGTAAGACTGAATGCCTATATTATTAATTATAGAGAACTTGTGTAAAGACTAACAGAATGGTGTTTGCATTTTTGTTTTTAGTTGGTAGATAAACTTAATACCAACACTGAAATGGAAGAAGTAATGAATGATTACAATATGGTAAGAACATTTACAAATACAAGCAAATTGATCTATATAAGTCCTATCCTGCAAAACAAAGCATTTTTATCTAGGAATGGTTTGCTGAAACTTTAAGTGCTATAGAGATGATTATTACTCTGATTGTAAATACCACTATTGTGTATTCGTTGAGCTCCGTTAGTTGCTCTTTTTAATTTTCTTCCTGTTGTTTGGCTTTCTTAAGTGGATGTTTAGTGTCTGTCTTCCATGTTTGAACTGGCGTCACATGCAACATTAGTTAGGGAGTGCCAGCTACATTTTCTTTTATATATATTAGTTTATAATATTTCTGGCCTAGTTTATGCACAAATGTTGCTGAATACTCAGTGGTGACAAATGATAACTTTACATAGTTTTTGTAACCAATGGAGAAAAATAAATAGATATGACTTCAGACATAATATGAATCTTGGATTGGTAAATGAGAATTTGTGTTTTAACATAGACAGAACACTGGAGACTCCAAAAAGGGGGATGGTAGGAGGGCAATGAGGGTGGAAAAATTAGCTTGTGGATACAGTGTTCACTATTTGGGTGATCGGATGGATTCACTAGAGCCCAAACCTCACCATTATATAATATCTCCATGTAATAAACCTACACAGGTACCCTTGAATCTAAAATAAAATAACAACAAATTTGTGTTCAATGTTCCAAGATCAATTATTTTGTAGAAAGCAATAAACATGTTAATAGCTAGCTTATTTTGATTATAAGCATTTGGGTGAAAACAACATATAATGTATAATTTATATGGTTTATAATATATTTACACAAATAAAGACTATCCTATGAAGACATAGAATTTATAAAATGACTCTTGTAAATTTGAGGTTCTAAAACCATGATAATTTAGTTACTTTTAGCTTTAGAACACAAGAGAATTCACTAATTAAGAATTGGTTTTCAATGCCAGATGTAAAAAGTAAAAACTTGATGTGTTTTGTCAGTTGTTTGGGATAGGGGCTCCATTTTCTAGGCTGGGTATGCACAGTTAGAATTAATTAGGTGTACTCAGATAATATCCTGAATGATTCAGGAATAAAACTTGTGGTGGTTCTAAATTTAACATATTACTAATCACATATTTATTTAACACTCAATACATTCTTTAAATGCTGTTTACATAAATTTACTTGAATTTACTTGAATTATTTGGCAGATCACTGAAGAACACTGAATATTTTTGGTACGAAATTACAATGCTTCTTAAAAAGACTTTAAAAAAATCTGATATTGTTTGTTAAATGAGACAATTACTGTATTTTTTTCTTAAACTTTATATGTGGCACTAGGATGATTATAATAATTTAATTTCTTATTTAGTTCGTAACCAAAATTACCTACAAAAAATTTTGGTTTAATTTTTATTTATTACTAACTTATGTGTTAATTGTTTATTCAGCTTAAAGCTCAAAATGATCGAGAAACACAAAGTATGGATGTCATATTTACTGAAAGACAAGCGTAAGTATAGCTAATTTAAAGATTAGATTCATAAGTGTGCTTCATTAGGTAGTTTAAATTGTGATTCATTTATTTCCTTATAAATTTTCTTAGCAATTTCCCTGTTGCCTTTTTCATTTAAAAATATTTATAACACAAATTTTGTTGCTTATACATCTGTTATCTTCACTTACCATTAAATGGCTAAATTCTGTATAAAGAATATTACTAAATAGCTTACATGAATAGGATTTCTGCTGCTAGGAGCTGAAAACGTCCAATGAATAAGAACATCTTTATATCTAGTATTTTTGGTTTTAACTTAGGCTTTTAACTAATTTGAATTGTGGTGTTTTCAGGCCCAATCTAGTAAAAGACACATTATTCATTAGGAAGCTATTTACATTATTTCATTACCATGGATATTTAATAGTTATATTAGCAATGTACATCATATACAGAGATTATATGTGTATCTTTATATACTGTGTAAAGACTAAATACCAACTAATACTGGAAGTAAAGTGATTGTGGCAGTGGGAGTAATGCCTATAAAAATAATAATAGACATGTTATAGTTAACTTCTTCATGTGTTTTGTCAGTTGTTTGGGATGGGTCCATATCCTAGGCTGGGTATGCACAGGTTGAGTTAACTAGACATTCTCAAATAAAATCCCGAATGTTTCAATAGTAAAACTTGTGTTGGTTCTAAGTTGGTTCTAAGGTCAAAAAGTTGATAAAGAATAAATAATTTAGAACCAACACAGATTTTATTCTCGAATTATTTATTCTAAGGCAACACAAACACAGATGATGAGCTATGTTGTATAGATACACATACAAGCACATTTTCTCCCAGAAATTTATTAATATCAGTCTCTTTGAGAGCAAGGACAATAATAAACCCAAATCACTATATTCAAATATCAAAATCAGTAACACCAGATACACTTGCTTGTTACCTCTGCATAAAACAGTAAATATTTGATGATGAATAGGTGCTAAAATATACTGGAAAAACATTTGAAAGATAAATGTAATTCTTCTGTTGATTAAAAACAGGAATCTCTTTCCCCCCCTCTTTTTTTTTTTAAAAAGAGAGTCTTGTTTTGTTGCCCATGCTGAATTGTAGTGGCACGCTTATGGCTCACTGCAGACTTGAACTCCTGGTTCAAGTGATCTTGCCTTAGCCTTCCAAGTAGTTGAGACTACAGGTGCATGCCACTATGCCCAGCTAATTTTTTGTTTCTTGTGGAAATACGGTCTTGTTACATTGCACATGCTAGTCTCAAACTCCTGGTCTCAAGCAGTCCTCCTACTGTGGGCTCCTCAAGTGCTGGGATTACAGGTGTGAGCCATTGTATCTGGCCACCATCTATCATTTGATGCTGCTGTAAAATGACGTCTTAGAAACTCAAAATACTAGCAGTCCTTTTCCTTTTACAAGTAAAATTTTGTTCATGGTAATCAAGCTCTAACTTGAAAACGTTTTTCTTTTTTTGGTTATCCTGATTCTAATCCATTTAGCAAATATTTATCATTTACTATATATAAGATACTTCAAAGAATAAGAAATTATAAGCTATAATCCCCTGAAGACCTTAAAGAGTTTAGAACATTTAAGTTCTCATTTATTTAATCATTAATCTCTAAGTTATATAATACCTAGTTCAGGTTTTAAATGCTATATTTACATATTTTACAGACATTTCATCTAAACACATGATTTCAGGAACAAAAGTTTAAGAATGTCATAGATTTTTATGTCTTTGATTTTTTTGATTAAGGAAAATGTTCAAATATGGTAATTTGTTCTGAAGATATGTCCAAATCTTTTAAAAACTATATCTGTAATTTGTAATTGAGGCTGAATGAAATTGGTTCTCCTATTTTAAGCAGAAATTGAAATTAAGCACAAAAATTGGCTAGGCTCAGTGGCTCATGCTTGTAATCACAGCACTTTGGGAGGCTGAGGCGGGAGGATCACCTGAGGTCAGCAGTTCAGTGACAGCCTGGCCAACATGGCGAAACCCTTTGTCTTCTAAAAATACAAAAATTGGCTGGGTGAGGTGGCAGGTGCTTGTAATCCCAGCTACTCAGAAGGCTGAGACACGAGAATCGCTTGAACCTGGGAGGCGGAGGTTGCAGTGAGCTGAGATTGCACCACTGCACTCCAGCCTAGGCGACAGAGCAAGACTCTGTCTCAAAAAAAAAAAGAACAAAAATTATGGTTAGAAGTTTACTTTTATATAGAGCAGGAGAACAGATTTATTTCTTGCGTTAACCAAATGACCAGCATCTCCATAACACAAAGATCTATCTTGACTCTACATGTTTAGAGCGACCAAGAAATGCCATACCTTGAGAAGCCAGGTGTAAAAAGCTTCTGTTTTCATTCTCTTTTAGTATAACCATTTAGTGTGGTCTGACCATCTGGTTTATTATGGAAAACTTGTCCATAAAAAGTTGGGGAGACAGCCTCAATATATTACTACAACAATATGTAAGACACCTGGCTTTAATTCCGTTTCACAGGCTTGCTTGAACTAATGATTCTCTTCTAATTCTACATTTTCTAGTTTAGTATTAGTCAAGATCAGTGGTCCTCTAAAAGTATATGTAAACATAGTTTTATACCCATTTATTTTTCTTTGTTTAGTTAATTATTGAATACTCCATGTTCAATAGAGGCCCTTGAATATAAAAGCTTAAGTGTAATCTTTGCTCCTCTGTAATTATATTTCATTTTGCTACGTTTCTCAAATATTAATATTTGCATCTTATAATTAGAAAATATTTTGGCAGAATTATACATTATTTAGAAAAAGATATATTATGTTCCTATAATCTCATTCTTATAATTGAGATTTAAAACAAAGTATTATTGATATATAAAGAAATATTAGTCATAATACACTGAAATCCTTTGTTGAAAACATGTTTCTATAAACACAAGCAAATATGTATCATAAATTAGTAAGTTCTTCTATTTTACAGGTATATCATCCTAAATAGTTTTTATTTTCTCTCAGTAGACATTTGTACTGAATTTACGATTTGTGTAACTTTTTAAATAACTATTCTGTAGATTATGACATAGATCTATTTTATTTTAGTCTCTTTTCTCTAAGGAATTGTCAAGTACATACAAATTTTTAAAACTTTATTATAGAAAAATTCAAACATACACAGAAATAGCATATTATACCCTTATGTACTCAGCTCCCTGCTCCATCAGCTCATATTTAACCTTGCTCCGTCCATGCCTCTAGCCACTGTTCCATTCCATGTGTTATAATGAAGAAAATACCAGAAATATTATTTCACCCATAAATGTATTTCAGTGTTTCAGAGATATACTTATTTCTAAAAGACACAAATTCTTAATTTCTCTGCATATGAAGGTAAAATTACAGATTGTGCTACAGTTTTTAATGCCACTGTTTGCATTGATAAATTATTAAATTATGATTGTAGCCAACTGATTATAAGGAATTGGCAAATAATTCACTTTAGACCCTTCCTATTGCGGTCTGTAGGCCAGTGTTTTCCAAAATATGTTCTTTGGATTGTTATTGAGCTATGAGCTCTTAGTAGATATAACTCAAAGAATGGGTTTTGTTGTCAAGTAAGTTTGAGAAATTTTTAATACTTTGCTCTTGAATAATCAGAGGGCAGTTTGGCCTAGTAAAGTCTTACATAAATCCTATGGTAAAGAATCTTGTTTCACTTTGTTTAAACCTAGTTTTTTTGTATAGTAATTTGACCAGGTGCCCTTTTCTTCTGTAAATACTTGTGAATGTCTCTCTGGAAATTAGTATTCTAGGAAAACAATTTGGGAAATGTTGCTATCTCTACTGAATAGATAGAGACAGCTGTCCATGGATGAACTGAAGATTCCTCAGTCCCAGCACAGACCAATTTGAAAAAAAAAGTCTCCCAGAGATTTTAAAACAAGATTCATACATAATTGTAATGCCCACTTTGGAAGCCACTATGATGTTAAACTGTAGTGATACTGCATTATGGTGACAGCCTTTCTTCATAACCAGAATCAATAGTGAGTTATTAGGGATTATGTCTGAACATTGTCCTTGTGGTTTAAATTGCTTTGAAATTTTAAGGAAATTTATTGTGCTAATTCAGGAAGCATTTCAAAAAAATATTTTCCAACTCTGTGAATTTATTCTGTGAGCATAAAATCAATCTTAGTGTATTATTTAAGCTATCTCTGTTCCTCACTTTGACTTACCATATATTAATAAATCCCAAACTTTTATTTCTTTACTGATTGAAACCTTGGTATAATTTAATACATATTATGTCAAATATCTGTGTTAACATGAGAATCCATACATTTTAATTAATGAGTAATTTACTTTAAGCCTTTTCTTGAGAGGGAGTCTTGCTCTGACACTGGGCTGGAGTGCAGTGGTGCAATCTTAGCTCACTGCAACCTTCGCCTCCCAGTACAAGTGATTCTTCTGCCTCAGTCTTCTGAGTAGCTGGGATTACAAGCTCCAACAACCAGGCCCAGCTAATTTTTGTATTTTTTAGTAGAGACGGGGTTTCACCATGTTGGTCAGGGTGGTTTCGATCTCTTGACCTTGTGATCCGCCCGCCTCGGCCTCCCAAAGTGCTGTGATTACAGGCATGAGCTACCGTGTCCCACCTACTTTAGGCCTTTTTACTAGTCTGTATGGTCACCTGAATACTGTTAAGAATAATAGTGCTAGTATTGTAGACTAACTATGTAACTGTCAGCTACCAAGGAGTGTCAGTTATCGTATTTGAACCTGCTTGCTCAATACAATGCAGATAACATAATTTCATGATATTCATGTATGTCATAATTAATATAAATGTCTGCTAACTATATTTTGGTATGCCACATAGTAAAATCTCCATATCTAAACTGTGAGTGAGCTGATGACTTTGTTTTAAAAAGCAAACTGTGAAAAAAAATTAATTTTCTTCACATAATTCATGGATATCTATATATTTGTCTTCAATAAATCCATCATCATCTATCACAAATGAATGTAATTGTTCAAATATTACTGTGGTTTCTTCAGAGGTTGTTTCTGGTATCTGGGAAAGAGGGCTTGGATTTCCAGTAAAACCATCTTCAAAGGTTTCTGCTTCATGCTCTTCCAGGCGATGATGATTATAACTAAGCAGAATATTGTACCATATTGGGCATTTGATAGCAATAAAAATGAGAAGTGAAGTCATCAGTACAGTGACAACAACACCAACAAGAAAAGCCCAACTTTTTCCAAGAGGTTCATGTTCTTTAATGGAATACCAGGAGAGGAGAGAGAAAGAAAATTTGTTAAGTTGGGAAAATAATCATAATCATATATCAATTATCGTCAATATTTGTATTAGAAATAAATATACATTGTAGTTTTCTTTAGACAAATTTTGTATGGTGAAAGAATTCCCTTTTTTCAAAATAGCTGTCTTTGCAATTTTGTTACTTTTTTACCTACCACATTGATTTATACTAATTAGGATCCGTGACTAGTCTAGTTAAAGGCTCAGAGAAGTTAAATAATTTGCACAATGATGTTTCGCTTGTAACTAACAGAGCCTAGTTTGGAAGACCAATATTTTATAAATCTTTAGGTGAGATGAGAAATTGTTCTTTTACGTTTTTTATAGAAATTTAAAATAAAGATAGCTACCTCGGTTTATTTAGTATGATACATTCAGCAGTGTTAATATTCAGAACCAGCGTACATTACCTGAATTTCTTGTTAAGTTGTTCAAAGAGCTATTAAATGTTGAATTGCTGATGGGCTGAAAATGAATATAAAGATCTTCAGTGATAAGTGAAGAAAATTTTGAGTGGCATTCAGCCATATGAGGTACTGTTTTGATATTGTAGCTCTTCAGGCTGTTGGGGTAGCTACACGTGGTGATGTTCTCATTTTCTAGTAAATCAGAAAGAATAAGATTTATTGTAGAGAAAAATAATAGTTAACAACATTTTATAATTATTTTATCTGGAATTTTTGACATATATGTCATTCTTAAAGGCATTATAAGAAAGAAATTCCTGTTGTATTTGTCTAGCAACACAATGAAAGAATGATACACATTTCTGTTTATTAAGTTATTTTATAAATATGGCTTAAATGCAGTATCTGTTATTATTTAGTCTGTGTTAGTATTGATTTTATTATTAATATAGTGGTTATAATCTGGATCTCAGGCACACATAGGTTTGCAGTTAAAATAGGCCACTTGTTTTCACTTAGTCTAGGAAGTACTTTAAAAAATTAGTCTTACATATTGACTTTGCTAACAATACATGAAGTGACATTATCATCTCACATATATAGAACATTTAAATTTCTTAACTTTTCCCCCTGGTATTGGAGAAGGAGAGCATCTATACAGCAGTTACTTTTTAGTGTTTCTTCCTGTTTTGCTTAAACAGAATTGCTTCCTTTTCTTTTCTTTCTTTGTCTTTTTTTTTTTTTTAAGATGGAGTCTCACTCTGTTTCCCAGGCCAGAGTGCAGGGGCATGATTTCGCCTCACTGCAATGTCTGCCTCCTGGGTTCAAGCAATTCTCCTGCCTTCACCTTCTGAGTAGCTGGGGCTACAGGCGTGCGCCACCACACCCAGCTAATTTTTGTATTTTTAGTAGAGACAAGGTTTCACCATGTTGGCCAGGCGGTCTCGAACTCCTGACCTCAGGTGATCCACCCGCCTTGGCCTTCCAAAGTGCTGCAATTACAGGTGTGAGCCACTGTGCCTGGCTGCTTCCTTTTGTTTAAAACATGATATGAGAGATTTTTCTGTGGTGAAACATTGAATTAATCACATTTTGGTTTTGCTTAATTAAAATTATGACAGCTTACCTAATGTCACATTTGATGTATTCAACCAGTTCTGTAAATTAAATAGACTACAAGAGCAGTTCCATAGGTTTCCATATAAAGTTATTAATTCCAGATGAAATAGTGGTGGTACCTCCAAATAGCTTATCAAATTGCCTTGCAGATTCAGTAGTTTTAGGTTGCTTAGAGGCACAAATATATCAGCATTCAGTTGTTCTATTTTGTTTTGGCAAAGATATAACTGTGTTAGTTTAAATAAGCCTAAAAATGCACCCCGTTGAATTATATATATGGAGTTTCTACAGATATTTAAAATTTCCAGATTGGAAAGGTTACGAAAACTGTTACTATGTAAGATAGTAACATTGTTCTCAATCAAATAGAGCTCTGTGAGTAAAAAGTATGTCTGTAGAACTCGTGCATCTGTAACATTAAGAGTAATTTTGTTATAACTGAGATCAAGTATAGTAACATCTTTCTTGATATCTGCTGGAATCAAGGAATAATTCTTTTCAGTGAAATTATATTGGACTTCCTAAAAAAAAGAAAAAAAGAAATACATTAATTAGCAAAAGTATTAATAGAATTTCCCCCAAATTTCATATTTAAGCACTTAGACATTAGAAGGAAATTGTTTTGGGAAAAAACCTACTATCTAATCTTTTGGTGTTGTAATAGAGCAAATCTTTTTCTTTCTTTATTGGGATGAAATACTAAAAATTAAGGACATCCTGATACATACAATTGAGGAAAGAGATTCCAATTTGTTATACAGATATTTTCCAACTGTTATTACAAAATCATTACAGAAAGTAATAATATTGGTATATTCACATTTATATATGTGGAAATATATGGTAAATATTAATTCTGTTAACATTTAATATTCCAATTTGCATGATTGCTTTATAATGAGGAACTATATGTGTTTTTAAAATCAGCAGAGCTAACAACATTATACCTAGGGCTGTTAAATAATTAATAAGTAGGCTGGGCATGGTGGCTCACGCCTGTAATCTGAGCACTTTGGAAGGCCAAGGTGGGCGGATCACCTGAGGTCAGGAGTTCAAGACCAGCCTGTCCAACATGGCAAAACCCTATCTCTACTAAAAATACAAAAAAAAAAAAAAAAAAAAAAATTAGCCAGATGTGGTAATCCCAGCTACCTTGGGAGGCTAAGGCAGGAGAATCATTTGAATCCAGGAGGAGGAGGTTGCAGTGAGCTGCGATCGTGTCATTATCCTCCAGCCTGGGGACAGAGCAAGACTCCGTCTTAAAAAAAAAAAAAAAAGAAAAATTAATAAATAACACTCAATATATAGCTCTCTGGGTTTAACAGCTCAAAGTTTTGTGTTTTAAAAGGAAATATTTATCTTATATCAGAAATGGAGCCATGTATTGAATTTAAAGAGCCACACAACCTGAAGTGTTTTCTTTATGTGGATATAGATGGAAAGAAAGAAATAGTTCTTGTTTTTACTGAATAGTAAACTAAGAATAAATAAAACTAAGAATAGTTTTTGTTTATTACTGTTTTTGCAGTTAGAATTTTTTACCAATAATAATGCAGTTGGAATTTCCCTCATAAATGTGTGATTAAAAAATATTTCCTATGTTTTAAACAAGTTTTTAGTCTTGAAATTAATTTCAGATTTTATAGTGAAAATTTTCAGATCTCTCCCTTAAATCAACTTTTAAAGAACTGAGTTTTTGTTTGTTTGTTTTTTGAAATGGAGTCTTGTTCTGTTGCCTAGGCTGGAGTGCAGTGGCACAATCTCGGCTCACCACAACCTCCGCCTCCCGGGTTCAAGTGATTCTCCTGAGTCAGCCTCCCAAGTAGCTGGGACTACAGGCGCATGCTACCATGCCCAGCTAATTTTTGTATTTTTAGTAGAGATCAGGTTTCACTGTGTTGGCCAGGCTGGTCTCGAACTCCTGACCTCATGATCCGCCTGCTTTGACCTCCCAAAGTGCTAGGATTACAGGCATGAGACACGCTGCCCGGCCAATAACTCAGTTTTTAAAAATGAAGACTACTTTTGTCAAATTGGAATTTGGAAATACACAGCTAAGTAAACTCTTAGTTTTAATAGGTCAGATTTTCTTTGCTTTCTTATTGCCCTTTGATATTTTATGAAATATACAGAAAATGTACCTTTGAAAATATTTTTACTCCTTTGATTGTAAAAACTTACTGTTTTAGAAGACTGGCTTTTGTCTGATAATAATATCATGGAGAGAGGCCAAAAGAAGATTGTGATGCCTGTGACTTTCATGTTGCAGACCTGATAGAAAAGAGAGTGTTTTCATTTCAGTTGGAGACTAGAACTTTAGAGATTTTTTTTTTTTTTTTTTTTTTGAGACAGAGTCTTGCTCTTTTGCCAGGCGCCAGGCTGGAATGCAGTGGCATGATCTCCACTCACTGCAACCTCTACCTCCCGGTTTCAAGCAATTCTCCTGCCTCAGCCTCCCAAGTAGCTGGGACTACAGGCGCACGCCACCACGCCCAGCTAATTTTTGTATTTTAGTAGAGATGGGGTTTCAGTATGTTGGCCAGGATGGTCTCGATTTCTTGACTTCGTGATCTGCCCACCTCGGCCTCCCAAAGTGCTGAGATTACAGGCATGAGCCACTGCACCTGGCCAAACTTTAGAGATTTTAAGGACATTTTGATTTTTTCCCTTTTCGAATCTGTTTTTTATTTTATTTGTTTATTTTTTGTGTGTGAGACAAGGTTTCACTCTTGTCACGAGGCTGGAGTACAGTGGCATGATCACAGCTCACTGCAGCCTTGATCTCCCAGGCTTAAGCAATCCTTCCAACTCAGCTTCCTAAGTAGCTGAAACACAGGCATGCACTACCATGCCTGGCTACTTTTTAAAATTTTTGTAGAGATGAGGTCACCTTATGTTACTCAGCCTGGTCTCAAACTCCTGGGTGTGATTCATTTCCTTTCAACCACCCACACAGCATTGAAAAGTGCTGGGATTATAGACATGAACTACTTCTCTCGGCCTTTCAAATCTACTTATTATTGAAATACATAAAATGTGAAACAAGTGCATGGCCATTCACCATCCTTGCACTCCAGTCTTAACACACCAGAAAGCCCCTTTGAAGAATGAAAGACTTATTTTTATTTTTTCTTTTTAGAGAGAATTAATATTTTTAAGCGTGTCTTGTTAGTTTCCTGATGTCATGAAAGGAATTTTAAAGCTATTTAAGTGGTTGTAAATTTTAAAAATTTAATATATAAGTGCACAAAGTTCAGGGAAATATGTATTTATATATGCATGTTTAAGTATATGCTTACATTGATGCTCTTGATTTTTTCAAATTTAGGCATTATCTATTGGTATTATCTTTGACTTATAACTGTGGGAGACAAGAATCTTTAGCGCTCTTTTTTCCCCATAGTAATTTTTAAAAATTTTATTGATGCGTGATATACATACATAGTTTTGGGGTACGTGTGATAATATAATGCATTCATATAATTTTTAAAGATCAAATTAATGTACTTGGGGTATCCATCACCTTAAATATTTGTCTTTTCTTTATACTGGAAGCATTCGAATTCTCTTCTAGCTGTTTTTAAATGTACAGTAAATTAGAGGAGAGGGAGAGCATCAGGAAGAATAGCTAATGGATGGTGGGCTTAATACCTAGGTGATGGGTTGATCTGTGTAGCAAACCACCATGGCACACGTTTACCTATTTAACAAACCTGCACATCCTGCACATGTACCCTGGAACTTAAAACAGAAGTTGAAGGAAAAAAAATATTGTAAACTATAATTACTCTACTGATCTAACACTAGGCCCTCTTTTTTAAGCAAACTGTATATTTGTATGCATTAATAAACTTCTCTGCATTCCTCCCTCCCCACCACCCTTTCCACTACCCTTTCTAGCCTCTAGTAACCACCCGTCTACTCTTAATCTGTATGAGATTCACTTTTTTAGCTTCCACATGCAGGTGAGAATGTGTGATATTTGTCTTTCTGTGCTTGGCTTATTTTACTTAACATAATGACCTCCAGTTCCATCCATGATGCTGCAAATGTCAGGATTTCATTTTTTATGGCTGAATAATATTCCTCTGTGTGTGTGTGTGTGTGTGTGTGTGTGTATGCTACGTTTTCTTTATCCATTCATCTGCTGATACTCACTTAGGTTGATTCCATAGTTTGGCTATTGTGAATAGTTCTGCAATAAGCATGGGAGTGCAGCTATCTCTTCAATATATTCATCTTTTATTTTTTTCCAACTCTATACCCAGTAGAATTGCTGGATCATATGTATGTTATATTTTCAGTTTTTTGAGGAACTTCAATACTGTTCTCCAGAGTAGCTATTCTAATTTACATTCCCAACAGTGTATGAGGGTTCCCCTTTCTACACATCCTCATCAACATCTATTATTGCCTGTATTATTGATAGAAGCTACTTTAATGGGGGTGAGATTATACCTCATTGTAGTTTTGATTTGCATGTCCCCAATGATTGCTGATGTTGAGCATGTTTTCCACATACTTGTTTGCCTTTTGTATGTCTTTTGAGAATATTCAGTTCTTTTGCCATATTTACTCTTTTTATTTGTTTGTTTTTGGTTAGTGAGTTGTTTGAGCTCCTCGTATCTTCTGGTTACTAACCCATTGTTAGATGGGTAGTTTGCAAATATTTTCTCTCATTCTGTCGGTTGTCTCTTCACTTTGTTGATTATTTCCTTTGCTGTGCAGAAGCTTTTTTTGCTTAACAAAACCCCATTCAACCATTGCTTTGGTTTCCTGTGCTTTTGAGGTCTTTCAAAAAAAAATCTTTGTCCAGACCAGTGTTCTAAAGCAATTCCCCAATGTTTTCTTGCAACAGTTTTATAGTTTGAGGTCTTAGAGTTAAGTCTTTAATCCATTTTTATTTCTGGATATGGCAAGAGATAGGAGTCTGGTTTCATTCTTCCACATATAGTTAGACAGTTTTTCCAGCACCATTTATTGAAACAACTGTTCTTTCTCTATTGTATGTTCTTGGCACCTCTGTTGAAGATGAGTTGGTGTAAATGCATGTATTTATATCCGAGTTCTCTATTCCATTCCATTGGTCTATGTGTCTGTCTTTATACCAGTACCATGCTGATTTGGTTACTATAGCTTTGTAGAAAATTTTGAAGTCAGGTAGTGTGATGCCTCCAGCTTTGTTACTTTTTGCTCAGGGATTTTTTTTTTTTAGCTATTTGGGATCTTTCGTGGTTCCATATGAATTTTAGAATTTTTTTTTTTACTACTATGAAGAGTGTAACTTTATTTTTATAGGAATTACATTGAATCAGTAAATTGCTTTGAGTAGTACTGATATTTTAGCAATGTTCTTCCACTCTATGAGCATGGATTATCTTTCCATTTTTTGTATCCTCTTCAATTTCTTTCATCAGTTTTTTATAGTTTTTGTTATATAGATCTTTCACTTTGGTTAAATCGATTCCAACATATTTTATATTTTTTGTAGCTATTGTAAACAGGCTTGCTTTCTTGATTTCTTTTTCAGATTCTTCACTGTCGGCATCTGTAAATTCTACTGGTTTTTATATGTTGATTTTGTATCTTGCAGCTTTACTGAATTCAGTTTCAATTCTTAACAGATTTTTTGTGGAGTATTTAGGTTTTTTTTTTTTTTTTTAAGTATAAGATCATGCCATCTGCAAACAAGGCTAACTTGACTCCTTCTTTTACAATTTGGATGCCTTTTATTTCTCTCTCTTGCCTAATTGCTCTGGCCAGGACCTCTAGTACTGTGTTGAGTAAAAGTGGTGAAAGTGGGCATCCTTGTATTGTTCTATATCTTAGAGGAAAGGCCTTCAATTTATCCCCATTCAGAATGATGTTAGCTGTGGGTATGTCATATATGGCATTTGTTATCTTGAAGTATGTTCTTTCTGTGCCCAGCTTAATGAGAATTTTATCATAAAGGGATGTTGAATTTTATCAACTGTGTTTTCAGCATTTATTAAAATAATTGTATGGTTTTTGTTCTTGGTTTTGCTAATGTGATATATCATGTTTACTTTATTTTATAATAATAATTATTTAAGATAGAGTCTTGCTTTGTTGTCCAGGGTGGTCAGAAACTCCGAGACTCAAGTGATCCTTCCACCTCAGCCTCCTGAGAAGCTGGGATTACAGGCACATGCCACTGCGCCCAGCTTATCATGTGTGTTAGGCTGTTCTTGCACTGCTATAGTGAAATATTTGAGACTGAGTAATTTATAAGAAAAGAGATTTAATTGGCTCACACTTCTGCAGGCTGTACAGGAAACATGATATAGTTCATTTTTTGGGGAGGCCTCAGGAAGCTTACAGTTCTGGCACAAGGTAAAAGGGGAGCTGGCACATCACATGGTAAAATCAGAATGAGAGCAAGAGAGTGGGAGAAGAGGTGCCACACATTTTTAAACAACCAGATCTCTTGTGAACTCAGAGCAAGATCTCACTTATTACCAAGGGGATGGCCCAAAGCTGTTCATGAGGGATCCACCCCCAATATCCAAACACCTCCCACCAGGTTTCATCTCCCACACTGAATATAACAATTCAACATGAGATTTAGATGGGGACAAATATCCAAACTATGTTGCCATGCTTATTGATTTGCATATGTTGAACTACCTTTGCATCTCTGGAATAAATCTCACTTGATACAGTGAATAATCTTTTTAATGTATTGTTGAAATTTGGTTTGCTCTTATTTAGTTGAGAGCTTTTGCATCTGTGTTCTTCTGGGATATTGGCCCGTAGTTTTCATTTTTGTTGTATCCTTGCCTAGTTTTGGTATCAGGGTCATGCTGATCTTGTAGAATGAGTTTGGAAAAACTTCCTCCTCTTTAATTGATTTTGAAGAGTTTGAATGGAATTCGTGTTAGTTCTTCTTTAAATATTTTATAGAATCCAACAGTGAAGCCAATGTAAATAGACTAAATTCTCCAGTTAAAAAGCATAGTGCTGGCTGGGCGCAGTGGCTCATGCTACAGCAATCCCAGCACTTTGGGAGGCTGAGGCAAGCCGATCACAAAGTCAGGAGTTCAAGACCAGCCTGACCAACATGGTGAAACCCTGTCTCTAATGAAAATACAAAAATTAGCTGAGCATGGTGGCAGGTGCCTGTAATCCTAGCTACTTGGGAGGCTGAGACAGGAGAGTTGCTAGAACCTGGGAGGCAGAGGTTACAGCGAACCCAGATAATGCTACTACACTTCAGCCTGGGCCACAGAGTGAGACTCAGTCTCAAAAAAAAAAAAAAAAAGGCATAGTGCTGACTGGAAGCTACTGACTGGCTGTTTAGAGGATCCTGGTACCTCTCCTCTTGTACTTGCTCCACCATGATTAGGAGTTTCCTGATGCCTCACCAGAAGCTGAGTAGACATTGGTGCCATGCTTTTGTAACCTGTAGAACTGTGAGCCAAATAAACTTCTTTTTTTCATAAATTGTCAATTGTCAGGTTTTCCTTTATAGCAGTGAAAAATGGACTAACATATCATGGTTCCCTGTTTGCTGTTGTTTCTTGTGGCTGTATGTATGTGTCTTTGCATTGTCAGATTAGTTGTTTATTACAGTATTCTCTGTATGGCTTATTTTTGTTTTTGTTGAATATATTTGCTTAGAGGGTCTGTTACCACTAGGTTGCTGCCTGCTTTTTACCCCTAGGTGGCACCTTAAGCCCACCTTCACCTTGGCTCTGGTAAATGACCAGAGTGCTGTTCTTCCTGAATGGGAGAGGTTCCAGGGAATATCCTGGTAGTGTGGGAAGGCTGGCTAGAGGTTCATACCCAGCTATGGAGCAAACTTCCTACAAAGTGGTGCTGCTGAATAGCTACTATGATTTTGTGTCTCCTTTGGCTGAGGTACAGAGCAGTTTCCAGAGCTGGGAATGGTAATCCTGTCTCCCCTCTTTGTCCCTGCATGTCCTTGGGAATGTTTCTACCTTTAGGCACTTGAGATGTTTCCCATGGGTTAAAGCATGGACAGGTCTCCTGTCAAGGAATAAAAGATGGTGGGTAGAAACTGTGATTTGGGGGAGATTTTTTCACATGCTTTGTGCTTGGTTGAATGAGGGGAGGGGCATTGTGGCTATGGAAGTCCAGTTCTCTTACCATCTGCTTAAAGTTTGTTCGGTTATCTGTGACCCTAGAACTGTCTCATCTTCACATTTGAATTCTGGGATATTTCTGATAATGATTTCAGGTCTGTATGTTTGTTTTTAGTTGTCTGTAGAGGGGATTGAAGCCAGCTTGCTTCTTGGCCACCATTTTGAATTGAAAGTCCCTTCAGCTCTCTTTCTAATACGTCCTTCCTTCATCTCCAGCACATCAAATCTGTACTTCCTATGTCTTTATCTCCCAACATAGTTACTTCTAGTTTTGGTTAGATGAGTATTGTGTTTGTACTATCATGAATGTACAAAGTTTTTATTGAACTTAGTAAATAGAAAGCTATTATTGACTAAGGCATTTAACAGGTTCACTTTTCAGTTGCTGCACCCTTTTTGTTTCCTCCAAACTAACTGTACTGTTTTTTCATGTGTTTAGTTTTCTGTAGTTTTTCTTGATACGACCTAATTCTCCCCTAGCATACCTTTCATTCATTTATGGATATTAAGTATTTAATCTGTTTCATCAGCTTAAAAAAGCCCTCCCAGAGCCTGCTACCATGCTCTAATCTAGAGGTGCTGATCACTAGGCCTTCTGCACAAGTGTTTACTTCCACCCTCATCAGAGTCTACCTTTTGCCTTTGTTACTGGACACTTATTTTCTAGAACACCCCGTCTTGGTTTATTGTCTTTTTTCAATGGAGCTTCCTCAGTAGCTTCCTGAGAATGTGGATAGGAGAGAAAACTTTTTAGACTTGGAAAGATATTTTGGCTAGAGATAGAATTCTAAGTAGGAAATAATTTTCTCTCTAAATGTTGACAGCATTACCCCACTGTCTTTTGAGTTTCTAGTATTACAGTTAAGCATGATACCATGTCATTCTAATTATTTATCAAAGCTTTTAAAATCAATACTATATTCATTGTCCTGTGTCTTTGTGAGAGTCTGTTTTCATTTATTAAACTGGGTACTTGGTCAGCTCTTTCAATCTGGAAGCTATGTCACTCAGTTCTGGGAAATTTTCTGAATTATCTTATTGATGATATTGATAATTTTCTTTCTTTCTTTCTTTTTTTTTTTTTGAGATGGAGTCTCACAGTGTCACCTGGGCTGGAGTGCAACCTCCACCTCCTGGGTTCAAGTAATTCTCCTGCCTCAGCCTCCCGAGTAGCTGGGACTATAGGCGCCTGCCACCACGCCCAGTTAATTTTTGTATTTTTAATAGAGATGGGGTTTCACCATGTTGGCCAGGCTGGTCATGAATGCCTGACCTTGGAATCCACCTGCCTCAGCCTCCCAAACTGCAGGGATTTATAGGCATGAGCCACTGCGCCCGGCCCCTTTCTTTTTTAAAATAAAATTTCACTGTTTTTTTCTAGAACTTCCTGAATTGGGTGTTGGACCTCCTGGAATTATTTTTCATTTTTTAAAACCTTAACTGGGCCAGGGTGGCTCACGCCTGTAATCCCAGCACTTTGGGAGGCCAAGGCAAGTGGTTCATGGGGTCAGGAGTTTAAGACCAGCCTGGCCAACATGGTGAAACCCCATCTCTACTAAAGATAGAAAAAATTAGCCAGGCATGGTAGTGCAAGCCTATAAACCCAGCTACTCGAAAGGCAGGAGAATCACTTGAACCTGGGAGATGGAGGTTGCAGTGAGCCGATATTGTGCCATTGCACTCCAGCCTGGGTGACAGGGCAAGATGCCGTCTCAAAAAACAAAACAAAACAAAAAAACCTTAACTGTCCTACATTTTATCTCTTTGTGTTTTTTGCTTTCCTTTCTGGGAGACATCCTCAACTTTATCTTCACAATCTTCTATTAAAGTTTTTTTTTGCTATCTTTTTTAATTCTAAAAGCTTTTTTTGTTTCAGAATATTTTCTCTATTAGTATCCTGTTGCATGAATATATTATATTTTCTTGTTTATTGTTGTGCTTTTGTTATGTTCCTTTTCTTTGAATAGCCTCTATATCCTTGGCTTGTGTTTTTCCAGTTATCTTTGTGCAGTGTCCTTTATACTGGAGGCCTTCCTCATAGTCTGTTAATATTTTGTTTAAGGCTTAGGTGTGAAAGTGGGAAACTAAAAAGCTCATAGGAAAATTCATTTGTGTGGGTTTCATTGTTTGTAGACTTTACCGTAGAGTGTAACTGCTGGACTTGTTTCTTAGAGAATGTCATCCACAGAATGACTCTTCTAATTTACTGCCCGAAGAAATAATGACCTGGTAGCCAGCATTCTGAGTGCTAAGTGATGAAAAAGCTGGATATGTATCAATATTTAGTATGTTAAATATAACTTAATCTCAACAATGCTTTTGCACTCACTTATGCCTACTGCCCAAATTCCCTTTGTTTTATTCTTGTGATAGGGGGGAACCTCTAATCTGGTTGTGTAGGGAAGGAACATTATCTGACTAGGCAGAGACAGAGAGGAATTAGCCTCTCCTCTACTTTCAGAATACCTGGTGCTGCCAATTTGTGAGCTATTTAGAGTTTCTGCAGTGTAATTCAAGTGGCTCTCAGCTTTTCTCATTGCTGACTTGAGAAATTTTTGTTTTCCTAGTCAATTTCCACTAACCTATTAGGTTTTTGGTTTCTAGGTCTCATTGCTATTGACTCCTCTTCCATTCTCTTCGTCCTTGTGAGTTTATATCCCTTTGTACCTTTTATTTTCATGTTAGTCAGGTTTTGAACACAATTTAAAGTTAATGGGTGCATTTAACATGTCAGCTTTGCCTAGAAATTGACATTTATAGGACTATACTCTTCTTGCCAAATAGTTACTTGTTTATTTAATCATTTTATTGGTGACCTTGATGTTTCTTGTTCTTTATCTGTTTTCGTAAAGTCAACTTTAGAAACCCTTTTGCAAACAAATTATCTATTTGAAAATACATGAATATATTCTGTCATCCTTAAGGGTGTTCTGAAATTTAGTCTTTTGAGGCTTCTTACAGCATTTGTTACAATTAGGTTTTTATGACTTTTCAAAGTAAAGTTTATTTCATTACCACAGGGAATAGAAAAACTAATCAGAGTAAGCAAGAATCCATGCAGCATACTAAAGTCTGTCGCCTCATTAGCAGTGAGGAATTTACTGCTATTTTAGTGCTAGTCTGTTCTAGTCAACTTCCTCATTGCCTTTGATTTGTTGATGCATTTATGCTTTTTCCCCTTCTACCTTCTTTCTTTCCATAGTTAAATCAAATTTGCTAGGAAAAGCTACTCTGCCTCCTAGGTTTTCTACCTTCTTTCTTTCCATGGTTAAATTTGTTAGGAAAAGCTACTCTGCCTCCTAGATTTTACACAATTTGGATGTAGATCATAATAGAATCCCTTTTAGAACCAGGAGTGCGTTTAAGCTATCACTTATTCAAGATGATTACCCACAGAAGAGGGATGCCTAAATCGTTTACAAAAGGTGGTTTATCTATGTTTAATGATTTCTAGGAATAGGTGTTCAGCTTCTTCAATGGCTTGTTTCAGTTTTTCTCAGTGATATGGTGAAATTCTTACTGATGTCTCTGCTGAGATGCAGAGGTGACTGAGGGCAGGTGAGTAAGGAAGTACATTTTTTTTTTTCCAGAAACAAATAGGATGGGGATAGTGAAAGAAAGCAAATAGGCTACAAAGAAAATTAACTAGATTTAAGGTAAAAGTTGATGTGAAACAGAAGCAGATGAAGAAAGTAATGGAGGCAAGGCAGAACTGTGAGCCTATGTGGAAATGGAGACAGAGGATGGTCTTATATTTATTATCTGTATCTACTATTTAATACTAATAATTGTTTTCTTAAGCGTACTAAAGGAAAAAAAATCACAAGGATTAGAAAAAGATTTTTTTCTTTCCACTTGATAGATCTTAGAAGCAGTGTATACTCAACTCAAGGTAGAATCTGTTCAAAAAAGCATTCAACAAATCTAAAGCATTGTTAGGTCTCAAGCTGTGAAATACATTGATTGATCCATACTGTCCGTGAGGGTTTTCACGTATTAGTGTGCCTTTTGAGAGGATAAAGATTGAAAGAGGGGGTGAATGTTGACTATCATGACACCAAATAAATCCCTAGACAAATGGATTTGCTAACGTTACTGGGCATCTTAAAAAAATCAAGCAGAATAGCTAGCCAAGTAGATCATGCAGAAATTATCCATGAGTCGGTTTAGCTTATTTCAGGAGTTGGTTTAAAAAGAAGTCAATTATTGCTGCCTTTTATTCTCCTTTTGGAATATTTTCTCAATTTGGATTTTTTTTTTTTGAAATGATAGTTGAGTTTCATATAGGGATTATTTAGGAACTAATGTAAAATAGAAAACTGGAATACAAAGTAGAATGTCAGTTCTTTTGTTATTTCACAAAATTGGGTGCATTTTTACCTAGCATATGACCTACGTTACTGAAAAAAAAAAGAGCTTTACTCAAAGGAAATAGTAGATACTGAAAAAGAAGCATTGTTCTTAATAAAGTTTCAAGTACCTGTTTCTTAAGTTATTTTTTTTATTATTATATGCTGTGAAATAAACACTATAATTGTTTTGGTTTTGTTAAATAAAATCTAAATGTAGTTTTGCCGTTAAGCATTTTAGACATTTATGCCAGAATTCAATGTATTTGGAGTAAGATGTTAATAATACACAATTAACTTCATTTCTTTCTTGAACCATTTTGTGTTGTTTTTTTTTTTTTTTTTGAAATTTAAAACCTTTTTGTAATGGAAAATTTCAAGGAAAAAACCTGAGTAAGGAGAATAGTTATCACCCTGCTTCAATAATTATCAACTCATGGCCAGTCTTTTTTTAATCTCACAAATTGGCTGTTAGACTGATGTCACTTCAAAATGCTCTGTGATTAACATATTTTAAAATAAAAAAAAATCTTATAAATTTGATTGGCTAGATGAAACCTTTTTCCCCCCAAAACAATGACTTTGTATTGTATTCTAACTTTATTTAGGAAAGACCCTTTGGCCATGTCCCAGGTATATAGCATTTTTGAGGTAAACCATCGAAAATATAATCGTATTTTCTTCTCTTTTGTCACTTCTTAAAGGCAGAGATTGTTGTACAGACTTAACAAACTTAAATATGATTTTTTTTAAATGCAGCAATAATCAAAGCTATAAATATACAGGATCTTACCTTTACTTTTTTCTTTTGTCTCTAAGACTGGTGTGCTAATGGAAATTTTCCTGTTTCTTCTACAGCATTAAAAAAAGTATATCATCTGATTACATTTCACTTTGTTTTAACCTTTGTACCCAGTGAACAGGTGATTAAAAAAAAAAACTAGACTTCCTTAGCAAAACATTGACTAGAAGAATAATTTCTTAAAGTCATGTTTTCCTTTTTCAGTGTTAACGAGTAAGGCTGTTTGCCTAACCTTTGTGTTTCTGTTTTTTTCTTTTTTCTCTCCTTTTTTTATGATGAAGTCTTGCTCTGTCACCCAGGCAGTGACACAATCTTGGCTCACTGCAACCTCTGCCTCCTGGGTTCAAGCAATTCTCCCTGCTTTAGCCTCCTGAGTAGCTTGGATTACAGGCGCCTGCCACCACACCTGGCTAATTTTTGTGTTTTTACTAGAGACGGGGTTTTGCCATGTTGGCCAGGCTGGTCTCAAACTCCTGACCTCAGGTGATCCACCTGCCTCAGCCTCCCAAAGTGCTGGGATTACAGGTGTGAGCCACTGCACCCAGCCACCTTTGCGTTTCTTAATGACTCTTAGAAAATTTTATTAAAATATTAACAATTTTACTTGTTGATTTAGAGTTTACAATATTGAAAATGAATGCTTTTGAAAGATATACTGTTGCTAAATTAATTTATGTTTGTCCTGAAGGTATTTTGTGCTTAGAAAGATTCAAATTGAGGTAATCCCAGCACTTTGGGAGGCTAAGGTGAGAGAATACTTTGAACTCAGGAATTTGAGAGCAGTCTGGCTGACTTAGCAGGACCTTGTCTCTACTCAAAATAAAAAATAAGAACATTAGTCATAGTGTTGTGTGTGTTTAGTCCCAGATAATTGGGAGGCTGAGGTTGGGGGATGGCTTGAGCTAGGAAGTTGGAGCCTGTGGTGAGGCATGATTGCACTATAGTCCAGCCTGGGTGGGAAGTCGTATGGTGTCAAGAAAGACAGAAAAGGAGAGATAGAGAGAGAGAGAGCAAGAGAGAGAAAGAGCAAGATTGAGAGAGAGAGAGAGAGAGAAGGAGGAGGAAGAGGAGGAGGAGGAGGGAGAAGAAAGGAGGGAGGGAGAGATTCAAATTGTAAAGGTACCACCAAGTTTTGTATTCTGTTGAGTTTCAACTTTGTTGTTTACTTATTTTTATGACACCATCATTGGTGGAGTGGGGAGAAGGGAGGGAGAGAGGGAGAACAAAGGAGGGAGGGAAGGATTCAAATTGTAAAGATACCACCAAGTTTTATACTGTATTGAGTTTAAACTTGTTGTTTACTTATTTTTATGACACCATCATCAGTGGTTTTATTGCCAAGTTACAACAGGAGCAAAGTGCTCAAAACATCAAAAAAACCTGACACCTGGACATTTTATGGCTTTTAGAAAATCAGTTGACGTTTCTTATGCCGCAATTTCTCCTCTGTAAAATGGAGTACTTTACTACAACATTACTTCTCATCTAACTACATTGTAGGAAGAAACATTGTTGGTAGTCAGTAATCAAATTTAGAATGAGTTAGTTCCAAAAGATTAATTCCACTGAGCTTCAGTATCCTTAATCTATGAAATAAAGAGATTGAAATACATATTTTCCTCTTTCCAATTCCGTGAACTCATATACCTATACAAATTGTAGCAGCAGAAAACACATTTGTTATACTGTTGAAATTGAAGCTCCAATTGAAGATATCACTTCTCCAACAAAAATAAATAAATCAAGGCAAAAATAAATTGAAATTCCAGATTGTCTGTTTTATTATGTTCATCTTTTATTTGGTTATTTTGGAGACCTTTTTTGTGGGGAAATTTCTGCATTTAGGTTGTTTATTCTAATAGTAGGATATGAATGTGTAGAAGGTGTGTAGGGTATATGTGGATCTACAGCCTTATCTGGTGATTCTGAAAACTGTAGAAGTTGATATCTATGAGTGAAAGAAAGTAAATAGTGATAGGTGAATCAGATTTTGAATCCCAAAAGAGAAATTAATGATCTTGGGACTAAAAATGTATGTTCAGTCAAGCTTTTTATAAAATGTGAATCTTGAAAGTATTTAGATAAGTGATATCTTACCTATTCTTTTTTCAGAATTTTTCTCTATCTTATCAGTAACTGACCTTCCCTAGGCAATAAGTGGCATGTCATTGGTATTTCTTTTGATTATATAATAAAAATGTTTATTGCTTCTAATAAATTTCACTGTTACTACTTTTAAATGATTATATGTGTAATCTTTCAGTTACTTTTTTAGAGAAATTAGCTTAATATTTTACAATGCTAAAAAATAGCAATAGTTTGTGAAATAGCAATGTTAACTAAAGGAGTAAGTAAAAGAATTTAAGCAAAGCATATTACTAATCTAAAGCCATAATTTTTAAAAAATTGAATTGAACTGTAGGTTTCTCTACTCCCTAGTTCTGTCAGAGCTGCACTACATGATTTACATAGCAAACTTCTATACAATATTTAATTTAGTCAAAAAATTTTATGGCTGAAGGATGGTTGAAAACCACAATTCTAAAACTTCTTGTCTTTTAAAGGTACAATTTTAAAAGTGTATAAATGCATCCTCATATATATAAGTCATTAGGGTTTTTCTCTGATAATCTTTGTGGTTTCTTAGTAAAGTAAAATGGAGAGTAAGGAAATAGAGGAGTTTGGGGATGGAGAAGAGAAAGATGTAAAATAAGTTTGTGCTAATGGGGCCAAATTTTATATAGGTCAAATAGCATTTTTTTAGTACAAATATAAAGACTTTTCAGACACACACAATGGTTGAATATCTTTAAGTATCCTATTAAATTAGGACTGTGACTTGTGTAAAATAATTGGATTTTTTCCCCTCAATATTGTATCAGGAATATTATGTGCTTTTGATTTCAGGAAAGAAAAACAAATAAGAAGTGTAGAAGAAGAAATTGAACAGGAAAAACAAGCAGCAGATGACATTATTAAAAATATGTCTCTTGAAAACCAAGTCAAGTACCTAGAGATGAAAACCACAAATGAGAAACTATTACAGGTAATACTAATTACTACTGTGTGCCAAGCATGTATCAGTCTTGCTACTAAAAGTATAGTTTGAATGTCGGCAGCATCAGCATCCCCTGAGCGCTTGACTAGACTTTGAGATCAGAGTTTTCATTTTAACAGGGTCCCCAGCTGATTCATATGGACATTTCACATTTGAGAAGCATTTATTTAGAAAACTTAATTTTCTTACGCTGCTTGATGACCTAGCTTTTACTCTAATTATTTTTTGTTCACTTCTGTTTATTCATTTTGCATTTCATAAAGATGCATGAAATACTTGCGTTTATTAAAAATGCTTGTCTATAAATACTTACACTTATAAAAATACTTGTCTATAAATTTAAAAAGTCTATGACCTATGAGGTCTTTTAATGTTTTAATGCAAACGTTAAAAGGCCTCATAGGTCATAGGTGGAGGTTGCAGTGAGCCGAGATTGCACCACTGCACCACTCCAGCCTGGGTAATAGAGTGAGACTCTGTCTCAGAAAAAAAAAAAGAGCCCTCATAGACCAGATCCATATGGATATATATTTTTTTTCCTTTTCCTTCCTGCCTAATAAACAGCTAACCTTTTAATCTGTTAGCATTCTGATTTGCATGGCTATTATCTTTTAATTATATTGCTTAAATATCCATTTTTAAAAATTAATTTTTTTGTTGATACACAACAATCGTACATATTTATGTGGTACATGTGATATTTGCATGCATGTATACAATGTGTAATGATCAAATCAGGATAATTAGGATATCCATCACCTCAAACATTTAGCATTTTTTTGTTCTAGAAACATTTTAAATCTCCTCTTCTAGCTATTTTGAAACATACAATAAACTATTGATAACTATTGCCACCCTGCTGTTCTATCAAACATGAGAATTTATTCCTTCTCTCTCCCTCCACTGCCCCACGCCCCCAACTGGGCAACACCTTCTCAGCCTCTGGTAACCATCATTCTTCTACCTCCATGAGATCCACTTTTTTAAGCTCCTACATATGAGTGAGAACATGCAATATTAAATGAGCAATGTGGGTCCCTGCTGAGGGGATGAGAATCCTCTCAATGCTTAGTCATGATGGTGCTTTTTTATACTTGGATGGCCCTTAACTAAAGAGTAAAGGAAGAGTTAGGCCCCATAAATGCCAATAATGCTTATAATTTTAGTTTCTGAGGCATTCCTTTGCTGACAATTTAGTAACCTTTTTATTTTAGACTAGATTTCTAAGATATAGTGAAGCATTAAAGAAACAGTATGATAGAAATGCCAAAATACTACCAAAATGTAGTTAATCTTGTATGGGAGAATGAATGAGTAAACAGTTTAAGGATCTTATCCTAAGAGTGAACCATGTTTATATTTACATATATATGTATGTGTGTGTGTATAGTATACAGAAATTAGGCCAAAGGTATGAAAACATGATTAAAAATCAAAATTTTAAATCAAACCTCAAACAGTGATATGGTTTGAAAGCTTCTAATATTTGATGTTCTCAGAACATAGTGATGATTCACTGTGAAAAGGTCTAGGGTCTAACCGCTTTTGAGAAACTCATGAAGTTTTTATTTTTATTTTTATTTTTATTTATTTTATTTTTTATTTTTTGAAAGAAAGAAAAAGAGAGGAAAGAAAGTGAGAGTGAAAGAAAGAAAAAAAAGAATGTAAGAGAGAAAGAAAGAGGAAGAGAAAGGGGAAAGAGAACAGGATTCTTGTTCTATTGCCCAGGCTAGAATGCAGTCTAAAAATGGGTATTAAAAACCTCTTTTATGCCAATAATTGTGCTTAACAATGGAGACAGGAAGGAATAAGAGATGAAAATAACAAACAAGCAGCGAACCAATATTTTATTTAAACCTGTGAAATGCTATGCAATTGCTGAGGAGTGATTTACTTCCAATTATGTGGTCACTTTTAAAACAGGTATAATATGATACTGAGAAAAATGTATGTTTTGTGGATCTGGGGTGGAGAGTTCTGTAAATATTTGTTAAGTTTACTTGTTCCAGGTCTGAGTTCAAGTCCTGGATATCCTTGTTAATTTTCTATCTCGTTGATCTGTCGAATATTGACAGTATAATGTTAAAGTCTCCCACTATTATTG